>JAITYZ010001196.1:0-22793 GCA_027744595.1 Paronellides praefectus
GGAAAAAAAATGAGAAGCTATATACGACACAGAAAGCACAAGAATAACTTTTTGCGAGCGAGGCAGATGAAGAATAAGAATAAAGGAAGTAAATGGGAACTAAAGCCTATTATGCGCCTTATTCTGTTTAGAGGAGACGAACAAAAAAAGAAAGTTGTCGCATGTGTGACAAGAAATAGAAAAGCAATCTAGAAGCGAGAGACAGGACGACCATTTCCCCCTTTTCGCTGACTGTTCATTTCTGTCTTTCTCTCTCTCGCAGAAAAAGCGATGCGAAAAGAGACTTTCCCTTCTTCTTGCATGCCAGCCTGCCTGTCTTACACTTTCTCTCTCTCTCTCCAGAAATGTGCTTGAACTTGTGAGGTCGCCTAATACAGAAAAAGCCTCTGGGGAAAATATAGGGGATAAAAAAAGTATTCTTAGTATTGCCATTATTATTGCTCCAAAGTAAAAAATATATATTCTCCATCTTCTTCTTCATAGTTTATCATATTTCTTCCCTGTGCTTGTAGCATATAGCAGTAGTAATTTTGCTATAAGCTTTAACAGCTTCACCAGCAAAAAATCTGTACTCATTTCCCTGTAAAGCAGCAATAAAAATGGGTGAAAAGTAAAAAGAAGGAGAAAAAGAAGTATTTTTAGCCGTCATCTTTTTTTTGTATGAAAAAATATATATAGTAAGCACACTAGTCTACCAGCTACCGTCATTAGTACCAGAAGTGATCAAAATCAAAAGAATACTTTCTTCTTCTCTCTTCTTCCATTTTCACGACAAGATGATGTTGATGATGACGATGATTATGATGATATTGTTCATATTTTTTTTGATATAGCTACAACTACATGTATAGGAGTATATCTACCAACTTTCTCATTTGCTTTCTCTTTTTTCTACTTTCTCCACACGGGTCGGTTCGGGGGTTTTATCTTAACGATATAATATTATTATTTCTTTAGAAAAGAAGTACTAGTCGTTGTAGTGGTGGTTGTACATGCTTCCTTTGTAATTGCGCACTTTTTGACGAAATATATAAAAGTAACAATATTTATAACACTTTTTTATGAATTCATATACACTTTATTTTTTTGGTATGTCCTTTTTTATATGCATACAAAATTATATGCTGCTTTTTTGGAAAAAGAAAGTTAAAGTGATCTGACTTTCACTTTATGCTGCTTTTGGTTTTACTTTTCTTGTTCTTCTTCCCTTTCCTATTTTTTTGTACAAGAGATGAAATTTATGTGCCTACAAAGTTGGAGAGAGCCGTTAACAACTTTGCTTATAAATCTCGTTTCACTCACACACACAAGAATAAAAAATGGAATGGAATGGAGGAATGCGAAAAAAGGAGGCATGATGATGGTGAAAAACGGAGAGAGAGAGAGAGAGAAAGAGGTTTGCTGCTTGCTTTCTATTTTGCAAGAGAATTGGTGGTGGTGTGCGGTAGAATGACTACTGGTGTTAAGTGACCTCTTTCTATAAAAAAGAGGATATATGTAATAATATACATAGGTATGCGAAATATACATATTTGCGTATATATAAAATTATATCGCAATGACAAAACAGAATGAGAGAGAGAGAGAAAGAGTCGTGTTTTATTATCATATGGGCTACTACTAAAAACTACACAGCTCATTTTTATCAACGCCTTTTTATTTTATAATGCATTTATATTCCCTTTCTCCACATAAACATATTTCTTTCTTTTTTAAACGTTTTTATGAATATTGTGCTTTTATTAAATATATTTTCCATTAAAAATTAACTTGTAATTTCATTGTTCATTTTATATTTTCAAATTATCTTTTAATTTCATTTAAGGTGTTTATGTAAAAAAAGCACTGGGAAAGTGAATTTATGTATTTTTTCTTTTCTTTTTATTGGTCAACCAAAATAAGTAAGTAATTTAATTAAAGTAGAAAAAAGTATGTCGCTATATTTCTTTGGTATTAAAATATTTAAAAAAAACTATTGCTTGTTTGTGTTTCCTTAAAAATCCAGTTTTTACATAAATATTCTTGTGCTGGATTCTGCCCACTTGATTTGTTTTTATTTCTGAATATCTTTGACTACGTTGAATATATGAATAAAAATGGTGCTGTTGTTCGTGGTACATATTCGTTTATAGGTATATATACGTATATAGTATTTTGGATTGTGGCTAAAGTTGAAAAGCTAAAGTATTTTACATTACTATTATTATTATTAATGCTGTTGCACAATTTTTCTACTTGAGTAAATAAATTGCCTTTCAACTTTGACAACTATATCTCTCCAATCTTCTCGACAGGTGGGGTAAATCTCTCTCACCAAATTTTTCTCTCAATGAAAAACTTGTAGTAAACCTTTCCAGTTGAATCAAAACTCTCCTCACAGTCATTGAAAGAGAACAAGACGAGGAAGACAAGAAAAAACAAATTTTGTAAAACTAAAAGTTGTTTTTATTGGAGCAGCAAGTCAAAGACTTTTTGAGAGGGAGAGAGAAAATATGGAATAATGATGACGAATGCATACAAAAATAAAAAGAAAGTCGTCTTGGCTCTCAACAACTCAACTTTTTTTCTACTAACCTGATGTCCTTTTCTCCACTACTATCATTATTGTTATTGTAGCCATTTTCCCTTTCTCTTACTTTCTCTGACTTTCTCTAAGGATCATAATGATTTTGTCAAAATAGACTGTTGATAGTGTTTTTGTGTTTATAGACCAGGCATTCATTCATTTTATATATTAGTCAAAGTTATTTTCTTTTTTGTTTATAAGCTAAAAAGTGGAATAGAGAAAGCTTTTAATTGAATATAATGTCTGCATAGTATATAATATGCCATCGTTCCACGTTGCTTTGTTCAAAATAGACATGGTTCCTCTCTTTACAGCCATGTACAAAAACATGCACTTTACATACACTCGCCTCTCTTCTTCTTCCTTGTTTTGTTTTTATCCTTCCGTTTTACTTTTCTTTCCCTCTTCTCTCCCTCTCCAGTTTATCGATCTGACAAAATACTACCAACAAACAACACAGACGGAAAGAGAGAGAGAAAGAGTTGTATATGCAAACAAGTACACACATTCGTATATACAAACAGACATTCCTTTTTTGTGTGCTACATATTATTATTCCCAAGTCTCCTCAAGCTATATTTAGACTTTTCGCTTTTTATCATTATTATTATCAATCTTTTTCATCTCTCCCATTTTCTCTGTTGCTCTCATTACCAAAGTTACATGTTTCTTTCAAAAAATTATTACGTAAAAAGAAAAAGATGCAACTCGTCCGCATGTCTATGAGAAATAAAGCAATATGATAAATTAATTATTGTGCTATCAATTTTTCAACTTTACCACAATCATTTATAAATTTACGTATATTATCTGCGTCCATATTATAAATTACGTAACTCATTTACACAATTTCTCTCATTCATAATTTCCTTGATTGAGCTTTCACTTTTCAAGCATCAAAAGTAAATCCACCCGCAAGCCAAATAACTGCGGTGCATTTTCACTAATGAACCTTTATATAACTATATAAATGGCAGTTACTCATTATTACCATGAATGCATAATAATAATAACCATATATATATAAATTGAACATTCCATTTTTAAATATAAAAGCACGTATAAAATTTCAAAAGGAGATTTCCACTAAAACTTTTACTTTATTTTTGGTGACACGTGTAAAGAAATAAAAGTGTATTTGACTGTTGATAAATAAAAATAGTGCTTCGTTCTTTTTCTTTTTTGCATATAAAAAAGTTTTTGGTTAAAAAAACTAAAAAACCACCAAACTTTTTAATGAATACAAATACAAGGATTTTTTTGTATTTGTGTATATTTTCCCAAAAAACATGAATTTCAGTCCGCTTCTTGTTCAATCCAGCCTCTGGCGTCAAAAGGAATATGAAAAGGAATATCAAGAGGAAAAAATGTAAAAGACAAACTACTGAGCAGCAGCATTGATTGGATGCAGAAAAGAAAAAAGTCATGTGGAGTTTTGAATAGCAATATGGAAAACATGATTATGAGTGTATTATTATTATTACTTATTATAAACTTTTCATCTTTTTGTTAGCGCAGGAAATATATGGAATTATGTGAGTTTGAACAACAAGAAGAAGGACAAGTATGCGATGTGATTATATTACGAATTTTGTATGAAAAGAAATGATTCTTGAGTTCAGAGTGAACAGGAAAAGTATTAACAAAGAGCTTGCATTGTTTCTTTTGGAGTTTAGTAGAAATGTAGAATAAAAAAAGAAATGAGCATCATGTTTGACTTTTTGAGATATGAGGTTTGTCGTCGTCGACAGCAAAGTTACGAGGGATTGATTGCCGGAAGGCAGGAAAATAAAGTCGACATTTTTTCCAAATATTTTGTCAATATTTTATTTAATAAGCCAACATACAGCGGTAGAATATATAAATAATATGTATTTGCAGTATTGGAAGAATTTCAACATTTTTGTTTGCTAATCAACATTTTTGTTTGCTATACAGAAAATAATATCAAGTTATGTGGAGGTGCTTTATTTACTTTCTTGGTGTTGTCGGAACTCGGAATAATCGGGTACATGCCATCGTCCAATAAGAACTCATTTCCGGAAGCAATAAATGAGATTATATTTCCATATGATTTTTATGATTATTATCGAGTTTTTGGACGGAAATACATAAATTGATGTTGTAATGCAAAAATCCAGAAAAATACACCTCCACAGGTCCCTCAAGATTTTACGTAACCGCATCCCAGTATAAATTATGGTTTTTTATGGTTCCATGCATCAATAATTGATATAATTTAACAGATAACTCATTACCCATTCAAGCATATAAACAAGAAAGGAATGATTGACATGTGAAGCGTATTGATTAGATTTTGAGTGTTATTCTTTTGCAGAGCATCCTTCAAAATCCCTTGAGAGATGTACACACAAACTTCCATTTTTTCTTTTTTACAAAAATTTCTCAAATATTGTATCTTACCTTGTTTAAGTAGTATACCGGAAACGATGAGGAGAAAGTAGAATAAAAAATGATGAGCAAGACTTCCAGGTGCCATATCATGTGTTCATCCTTTGGTCAAGCCTCTTTGGTAACTTTCTGAACTTTTTTTGTTTTTGGTGATTTATTTACTTTTTAATTACTTATTTAATTAAAAAATTGGATAATTTTTTTCAGGATGACAATAAAGCAAATCAAAAAGAGGGAATATGTAATATATATTTGTTATATATATTTATATACTTTTTTGAGGGAAAAAGGGAGGGTGGAAATATATGATGATGATGATAATATATATATTATATATATTTTTTGTGGTATAAATTTTGTGTGTACAAATATAAATATATAACAACAAGAATTGAATAAACAACAACGGTTTATAAAAAACCACTACAGTAGTGGTTACCTGGCTAAACCGTTCACATAATTGTTATAGTGCTCACTACATTTTGATGGAGAAATATCAGTTTGCGATTTTTGAGAACCAAGGAAATCGGAGGAGGAAATGGAAATAGAAAGAGGATGATAAGTTAAAGGAGAAATATAATAGGAGGAGGAAGGGATGTTGTTGATACAACAAATTAAAAATCTAAAATAATAATCACTGGTATTTTTAATCCGAAATGATGACCAATCCTTCGTCACTTCCAAACACTTTCTCACAATCATTTCAATTCTTTCCTGAACATGTTTCTCTCATTATTTTCCAAACGGCTTGGCAAATATTCAATGATAATAATAATTAGTGTTGCTAACTGTTAACGCCTAATAAATCATTTTTGTTTTTCCTCTCACTCAATTCCAGTTTATATGATTTGTTCGCAAGTCTGTTGTTGTTGTTGATATTTGGAAGCCAATTTCCCACATTCTCGTTTAAAACCTTTGGATTTTTCAGCAATGTAATCTATTTTTTTAAACAAAGAAATAAATAAATTGAAATGAGGAAAAATTAAACACTTTTTTCTGAACAAAACTATATTTTTGTAGCTTATTGTTTCATTCAATTAATTACGTTATTCATTTTGTTATTTTTTGTACACTCACTCGTTCACTCTCAACAAAATCATTCTCATCAAAACACAACTCTTCTTCATCATCATCATCGCCACCACCATCTCCACATCAACAACAAAACACTTTTTTCAACTCAAAACCATAAAAAATCAAGAGTTTTTTATTCCACTCAAATTTAAACCGTTTTATTTTTATTTTCAAATTATTATTATTATTATTAATTTCTCATTTTCAAGTTCTCTTGATAATAATTGCTAATATTCTTTGGTGTTCCATGTTCCCCTTTCACAAATTAAAACTTTTTTTGATTAATTTCAAATCCAAAATTCACCCTAAACAGTTCACTCAATCCACTCCACCGCACGCACACACACACACCAATCTACCAATTCCACCAACCAACCAAGCCAACCACACTAACCCAAAAATAAATAAAAAATCCCTCAAGAATACCAAATATTATTATTATTAATAATAGTAAATTCCTTTACATTTTTCTTCTTCTTCTTTCTCCTCCTCCCCTCTTGCAATATTTTTACAACATCAACAACAACAACAATAGTAAGTAGTTGTAGTAATGTTTCCTAGTAGTACTCTTCAATTTCACCAATACCATAATAAAAAATACTTGAAATGTCTGTGTGTTTAATACACAATTATTATTATTATTACACGTACCCAACCGTAGTACGTACACTACTACCACCACTCCATTGCACACTTTTTTTTACTCTCCGGCCATCCAACAAGAAGAGAAAATAAAAATGTATAAAAATTCTCCAAAATTCACACACAGTCCAGGAATTAAACCAAAATACTACAGTAGTTGTAGTAGTAATAGTAGCAGCAAAAGCACTTTGGTCTGAGATGTATATATATTTTATGTTAAAAATATCCAAAATCTAAAGGAAACCAATATTATGTAGCAGTAGCCGTTGTAGTTGCTGTTGGTACTTTTTTGCTATTTTGTAGAGAGAAAATGAATGAATATATAAACTTTTTCCTACTTTCCTACAAACGAAATAGGAACAAAGTATATAAGTTCTCCTTTCACTTTTTTCTTGTATCCGCTCCTTAATCTGACTGTATATTATTATATAATAATATACGCATTGTGTATATATATATTTATATATGTATAGGTATATAAATATACATTGGTATGCATATTTTTTTGCAGGAGCGATGATGGTGATGTTGATCGCACGACTCCCGTCTCGAAACTGGTAATGTTCCCCAGCCTTTCTCTAGAGCAAAGCAAGCAGCAAAGGCAAGAGCGAGCAGAGAAATAATATGCAATATAGGTACGTACATTCCAGTAGTGTGCACACACACAAAACTCTCTCTCTCTCTCTCACCAACAATCTCTCTTGCATTTACTTTTTCCTTTTTGCTATACATTAAAAGGCTGCTAGAGTAACAAAAAATGTAGTTGGTAGTCGTCACATGTGGCCCTCCACCGCTACTACTTTCATTGCTACGAAAATAATAAATGAAATGTGTACATAGCTTCCCTTCATATTGTACTTTTAAGTAGAGTGGCGGCGGTGGTAGTAGTGGTGGTGGATAGTAGTAGCCTTGCAAAACACGTCAGTGGAACACTGTACATGATGGAAACAACACACCAAAAAGAGGATTTTTTATAGCCAGAAAAAAAAATATTTTGTGTGTGTGGGATGCGCAGGAGTAGAGACTGTAGTCTCGCTGTAGTTTTGTGTGTGTCTAGCACGAGTAAGTAAACTAGTAGGGAAACGTATTACAAAAACAGTCTGCTCTGCTTCTCCTGCTGCTGCTACATAGACCTCAACCAAAAAAAATATTCTCATTCCAGCACTGGCTATATACATGGTAAATACATATGTATGTATATATATGGTATGTATATATGTATGTAGTATGGTTGGTTGCTGGTTTTTCTGCTGAGCTGAAAGGATACATGGGAAAGTCGGTGTAAAGTAGGAACGTACGTAAGTATAAAACCCATGAGAAAATATGGGAAAAGGCAAAAGTGGAAGAATCTTTTATCGACCGGAGAAAAAGCCGAGAATGCATGCTGATGATGATGGTTATAGTAAAAGTAAAGGAGAGAGGGAGGGAGAGAGCGAGATGCATGCAATGCATACTTTTAGCTGATTTTGAGAGTTGAGTTGGGCAACGGAATATCAGCTTGTGTGTGTGTAGCTTGAATTGTAGGCAGTAATACTAACGTAGCAAGTAAACCACTTAAAGTGAGAGAGAGAGAGGCTGGAAGAAAAAGTAAAAAAGAAAGTAAAAGCTTAAAGGAGTCAAAGTAAAGAAGATACGTTTACTACTACTATGTTTTGTGATGTAAGCGGACTTGATGATACATTCTTCTCTCCATCTCTCTCTTTTTCCCCAGTGAAAGTATGTCTATCCGTGTGTAATATTTATATCTTATATAAGAAAAAGGTAAGTAAGTTGACTTGTAGGGTCATACATAATTTTCTTTTGGATGGTGATGGTGGTGGCGGCCGTGTTGTGTCTGTATCTGTGTGTGTTTGTGAGAGAGTAAAAAAAGATGAGATGAAATGATGATGGTATGCCGCAAAGAAAGAATTACAATTCAGGGAAATAAAAAGGGCATGAGAGAAAATATAAAAAGTATAGTCTATTATGATCATGATGCTGTAGTAAAGTAAAGAAATGACAAAAATATTTTCCCTTTCTTTCTTCAATACAATTTTTTTTCGTTTGAAAGAGAGAAAAAAAAGAGAAAGTTGTATTAGAAATTTCGTTTCTTCATCTTGTGTTTGGGAATATTCTATATACCCTTGTGTGTATTGTATATTATGCATGTATATAAGCAGCCGGAACACCGGTGGTGATTGTAAAAGAGGTAGAGAAGTAGACAGGATGACTTCCAGGTTTGGACTGACTGGGTAGATATCAGAAAACGGCTGTTTTTATTTTGATGTGATTTGAGATGATGTATGAAGATGATGATGATATGATGACGTTATAATAAAGGTGATATATACTTTCTTTCTTCAATACAATTTTTTTTCGTTTGAAAGAGAGAAAAAAAAGAGAAAGTTGTATTAGAAATTTCGTTTCTTCATCTTGTGTTTGGGAATATTCTATATACACTTGTGTGTATTGTATTTTATTCATGTATATAAGCAGCCGGAACTTCGGTGGTGATTGTAAAAGAGGTAGAGAAGTAGACAGGATGACTTCCAGGTTTGGACTGACTGGGTAGATATGAGAAAACGGCTGTTTTTATTTTGATGTGATTTGAGATGATGTATGAAGATGATGATGATATGATGACGTTATAATAAAGGTGATATATGCTGCTGCTGCTGCTACCAGATAGGGAACTCAAAAAGTGATACTCAATGTGATATATAATATCATGCTTTCATCTGGTGCGGTGGTGGCGGAGGTGGTGAGTGGGCAAGTTTTGCTGTGATAAAATAAATAAACACAACAAGAGAAAAAAATGTATTGAGGATGATGGGGAAAGTTGTGTTGGTTTTTGTTGTTTAGTGAAAGCACCAAAAATGTGGTTTTCTCTGGGAAATTAAGTAAAAAATTGATTAAAAGCCAAAAATGTAATCATCATTGATGAACGATGAACATTACTTTCTCTCTACAAAAAAAATAATAATGTAGGTATGTATATTAGTAGTGTGTAGTGTAGGTAATATGCTTTGGCTTTGCTGCTGCATGCATCATGCATGTTGCAGCAGGAGAAAAAAAAGTATTATGTATTGGCTGTGGTGGTGTAAGATCTGAAGAGAAAAATCAAGAGTGAGTGAGAGAGAGCGAGGGAGAAAGTGAAAGTTATTTTTGAGAGGAGGGAAGGAACGAGTAAAAGTGAAAGAGAGAGAGAGAGGATCAGGATGAGAAGCAGGGCATTAATTAGCAAAAAACTGCTGACTGTGTTTATTACTCTTGCGGCTTCACTCTTGACATGTGATACTCTCACTTTTAGAGCCAACATAACATACCCAGTCCCAGTCACTTTCTTTCTCTCTGCTTTTACTCAACTACACATGCAATACATACAAACTTGTTCTACTCGTGTGTGTGTGTGTGTGTGTGCTGTTGGGTAGCATGACTGCAATTTGCTACTTTTATGTCATTAGCTACTGTTTTGGCTAGTTGAGTTGAAGTATAAAAAGGACATGTGAAAAGGGTTTAAATTATCATACTAATAATTTAGTAGCATGGAGTCATGTATGTATTTTATGTTCTCGAGAAACAAGTATGTGGAAAACTTTTTTTATATATTTTTTTATACACAGGCACATATGTTCACTATACTATATACATTTTTTAAGCAATTATTTTTGTACGATACTCAACTCATCGTTTCCTGTTATGTGTTTCAGGATGAAACAAAAAGCGTCGCGTCGTCATGATCATTAATCTATGATGCCTCTAATTAAACTTTTCCTTTGTCCTCTCCTTCCAATCCATCCAAATGTATAAAAAGCTTTCAAATAAATTTGAAACTTGCAAAAGTATCCGGAGAAAGAGAGCTCAGTATACACTCTCAATAATATCATGTGAGAGAACCATATCCTCAAATTAACTTTCTCCGCCACAACCCTTTACCACACAAACTATAATACTGATATTATCATCATCGTTGGCTATTATTAAATTTTATGGAGTAAGCTCCATCATCGCATAACAACTCTTATCACAAGGCTGTGCTAATGCAATATGTGTAACTATATATGAGGCTATGTGAGAGAAACAGTCATTTCAAAAAAGAATATTTTTTGAGTGATGATGATCGGAATATAATAATAATAATAATAATCCTCTGGTCTCAACTCAACAGACTTTATTCTACGTTTTCCCAACTTTCACTTGTGCAAAAAACTAAACTAGTTTCACAACAGGAAAAGTGAAAGTTTCTCTCTTTCACTCTCCTCCTCTCTCAATCTCAAAAGAGAAAGTCATGCACATCTATCTGAGTACGGGTTCATTGATCAAGTGGGAGAAAGTAATGATAATTTAAAAGGGCTCTCCGCGCTCCACTGAGAACCAAGCTTGTTCTCTTTCTCTTTTCTCAATAAAGCTGTATAAAAGCTGACTGCCACTGATGATGATGATGATGATGACGAGAATGGAAGTAAATATATTTGCACAAGTTTATTTAGTTTCTCCCTCTTTTCTCTCTCTCTATCTCTCTCTCATATCAACTCTGCGTCGCATACAGCTAGTTAACTTTTTTTTTTGAAAACATCTCTCAATAACAACAACAAAATCTACATAATCATTTCACATCATCACAACAACTACACTGCGCCGTCCATCACCACCACCAACCAAACAACTCGAACCATATTATAATCATCCTTGTCATCATCATCATCATCATTTTGCTTTCTCCATATTGGTGTCGCCCTGCTGACTGACATTGAACGGTTATCCCATCAACGTGCATGATAACAAAATACACACTTTTCCCTATATATTATCTATCTATGTTTAGCCAGCATATATATTTTTTCCTATTGAAAGTCAAGTCAACGGAAATCCTTTCTGTCAACATTTCTCCGGTTAAGTGTCACTTTAAAAAGTTTTTTCCCTCAATTTTTTCGAAACTCCTATATACTTGCCTTAGTAAGCTTATTTTTTTGTAAAGAGGGTGTACAACACAGCATACTCACATGTACATGACGACATATTATGTACTAAGGAGAGCAACGATTTCTTTATTTTTTTTTCAAGTAAATACACAAGTTGAGTTTTCACTCAACTATCTCCTCACCACCAGTCTCTCATTTTCCCCTTAATAATAAATTATTATTAATAATACTTTCTCCTCTCTTCACCCATAAAACTCATACGACACAAAAGTGAGTCAGTTTAAAAAAAAATATCATGGCTTTCTTTTTCACCTACCTCCATACTACCGTTTACAATGTCAACATGTACAATTTTCTTGGTCTTGTTGTTCCCCATATCAAATTTTCATAGCCGACTGTTAAGCTAACAGTGTATATTTATACAAGTGTACTAGAAAGAAAGGAGGGAAAAGGAAAACAAGCTAAAGGTCTTTTTTTCTCGCTGTCCTTGTTAACAATGTGATTATACTATACACGTATATATATTTATATACCTATGTGTACGCGTAATTAATATGCTACATATTTATATACACTACTAACCATACTAGTAGATATTATACATATGAGGGTAAAAGTACACAGGTAACATGGCTTAATAAAGAATTCACCTTATTATCCTTTTTATGGGAAACACGGCTCTTTATTTTGGACGTGAAGCTTTTTATGTATGCATGTTAGTTCGGGTATTTTCCTTTCTCTTTTTCTTCTTCTTTCTACTTTACTGGTTTATTTATCACGGACCTTTTGTCTGCTCCTACCACACCAACTTACTAAAGGAACGATTCCTGTAATTAGGTAATTGAGCTGAATTATTTAAGCTTCTGTCTGTCTTGTTGCTTCTTTCCATGTCTTAGAAAACACACACAATATCATCATGTTTTCTCTTGTAGTTGGAGCTGTTCTATCAGAAAGCATAGCATAAAAAAATTCCTTCAAGCTATCCGCCTTACTTTCTCTCTCTTTCTCTACTTGTCACGGATAAAGTATTTTCTTTTTAGTTGTTTTTTCCTCCTATGTGTGTTGTTGGTATGTTTTTTTGTGATGTAATGCGAGATGTTGTGTGTGTTTATATGTGAGTTTGTTTTACATGACCATAAAAAGTCCAATGTATATAATGCAATTGTATTTGTGTACTTGTGTTTGTTGTATAATTTAACGGACAATTATGATTATTACCAGGAAATAAAATAAACCATGGTAGAGTTACGTAAACAACATCTATACCGGCGTCAGAGTCAGAAAAACAAAGAATCTTGAAAAACTATTTGTTATTTAATACGCATTTAATTTCTACCTGAAATATAGCAGCTATTGCGCACATTAAATATCTGCTATATTTCATTTGCACTATAATTGAGTGAAACAATCTTACTTGAATTGAAATTATAATTCGTTTTTTTTAAATAGAGATTTTCAGACAAGGTTTAACTTTAAAGGATTATTGACGACTGTATTTAGTGTCCCTATATGGTATTTGGTTTTTTATGGTTAGACTTTCTTGAGAAAAACAATCTGTGAGTTATTCAGTTAAAAACGTAAATTAATGACACAACCAGGCGAGTGAAGCTTACAAAGATAACCGGTTGTTAGATTTCGCTTGGAAAAAAATGTCTGAAAATTTTCAAGGAAAAATCTGAAAAAAATCCATTAGATAGGTTGGTTGCATGTATGTCAAGTGTGCTTGAAAGTAGGTATTCAAAATTCACATAGAAAAGGGCTTTCTTTTTTATTTTCTTCATTTTATACCGCTTTTTTTAGTGTAAGGATTTTGCGAAACGTTTGTACTCGGCTAAAATTATGAAGGATAAATTGTTCTTTTTTCTCTTTTTTTTGTGTAGAAAAATAAGCAATTTTACCTTATTTCCAGAGAAAGAGCTTTCATAAAAAAAGGAAATGGAGTAGTTTCATATAAATACAAATGTGTACAGTGTGCAATATCGTGTTAGTTTGTGTGTCTTCTCCTCTCTTTCTTTCTCTCACATTTATACGTAGACAAATGGAAATTTATCTTTCCCAAATTTCTCCGTGTACACACATGCAACAAAATTCATCCCGACTGACAGAATTCCCTTACAAACTTGAAAGAATTACATGTTTGTGTGCTGCTCCATGTATCCATCTAAATAGACATTGTTATTATTTTCCCTTGCAAGAGCAGCAACAAAACAACAACAAGAACATCAACACACACAAACTACATATATATTCTGCTGTATATATACAAATAATAGGTATACCAATTTTGTTTCCCAGGAAAATCGAATAACAAAAAAGCGAAGGATAAAACTATAAGAAAATGTTTACAGAGCAAAATACTCTTTACTGCTTACTTTTAAAAAAGACAGAGAGAAAAAAAAGAAAGAAAAAGGATTGATGAGAAAAGAAAAAGGGTAAGCGTTTATTTGTATATATATTTTTCTGACAATTTATCCAACAGCATACTATACTGTTGTTGTTGTAGTATTGCTGTTGTGAACAGTTTTCCTTCTTGTTCCCTTTTTGAACTAAAGAGAAAGAGAGAGAGAAAAGTAAACGCTCTAATATTTTCTAATATTATCTCATATCCTGGGTAAATACAAAAAATCTAAAGTGTTTTAGCATCCTTTTCTAGCCTTTTCTTGTTCTTCGTAGTCTGGTACGGCACATTTGGCACATAATGTACTTATGTCCGTCCTGCTTTTCTCTTTGCTGGCTATCAAAAGAGTTATATATATATATATATGCTTATATATACATCCATATATGAATGTAGCATTTTTATAGGGATGGTAAGATAGAAAGCAAGAGAATTGAGAGTACCAGTATCCAGCTACTTCCTGCTGAGCTACCGGTTTACACAAGTATATTGTAAAGCCTAAAAATACATATATATTGTACATATTATGTGTATAAAACTACTTTCACTAACTTTCTCTTTTGTTGTACATGCTATATATATTATATGCATATTACTACATCTCTGGGTATTTATAGTGAATATGGTCGTAGGACACACACACACTGCATATATTTATATTGGATGGTGTTGTAATAACGGTTATCATGCTAAGAGCATGTACTATGAAACGCCTTAGTAGTTTTTTTCTGGTGGGGTTTTCTTCCTTAGGATTGCATGAGAATATCTCGTATTACTTACTTTACTTTCACTAGCCCAAGCCAGCCAGCCAGACATTTCTGCCAAGTTTTCAGTTCAGCCGAAAAACACACCATCATCCATCCCAATTTAAACGTACGTGGTGGTGGTATAACACATGAGAGAGAGAGAGAGAGAGAAAATTGTACGTGTGTGTGTTTTGTGTGAGTATGCTGTTGTGGGAGGAGGACAGAATATTTTCATTCTACTTTCTCTCTTTTTCACAGTACCCTCATCTTTTCCTAAGGGTTATGCTATAAAATGTTATAGTTATTTTTTATAATATATGTAGAGATGTATATATACATGATCCTTTTATACAAGTCCTCCTTACTTAAACATTTATTTTTTTTCTTGCACGCTGGCCAACAAAAAAGGGATCGATTCACCGAAAATTGTACTGCCAACCAAACCAGTTTCATGATTGCGTGCTTGCTGTTCCATCCATGATGAGCTGGGGTTTTAGGCTCCTATACTACAACTACTACTATTACTACAATACTACATACTTTTTGCTAGAGAAATTCTACTACAGTGAGAACAAAATTGCTCTGCTATATACTTTCACTAAATTTCCTTTCATATAAGTATATCATCTATATGATGATGATGTACATAGTATTATATATATATATCACTCGTACATTATATTATATGTATTTGAGAAACAACTTACTCTGATACTTTCTCTCTCGCTTTCTCCATCCTTTGCTGCTGCTGCTGCTTTCTCATTTTAGGTTATGTTTCACAGGAGTACTTAGACTCTAGTAGTATGGTGGTCGTAGTAGTAGTTTTGTTGTAACGAAAAGGCCGAGCCATATTCCTTATGAAAAAAGGGTACCATGACGGGATAGTCTCAAGTAGAAAAGGAAGAGAAAGCTGCTGCTACTTGTGCTGCTGCTGTCCCTTTTTTCGCTTCGCGTTGATGATGATGATAGTGATGCTGTTGATGATGAGAATACATGTATGCATGCTACATTATTTTTTGTTTCTGCACGTTGCTCAACGCTCAACGTAAGTATGTAAGCTTAGATCATGATGGAATGTGTAAGTCATCCAAAAAAAAAAGAGAAGACGACATGGCCAACTGAAGCTAAAGAATTTTTTTATCATTTTTGATTTGTTTTCTCTCTCATCTGCTTTCCCTGCTACATTTCTACTACTTTTTATATTTTTTGTCGCGTTCTCCTCCGTTTCAAATTCATAAACAATTCCTTTCCCACTTGGAATTAACTGTTATATTTGAGGGGATGAAAAATAACTGCTGGATATATGGAACCAGTGATAAGATGAAATAAAAAAATGTTTTGTGTTACTACATTACATTTAATATTTTTTGTGTTTTCTCTACATACTTTTGATATTTGTTTCGCGGGACGTGTGTACACAGATGAAAACTACTTATGATTTTGACAGTAAGCTGGTCAGGACATTAATGTGACACATTTTTAAGTGCTCATTCACGAATTTTGATAATAATGTATTTTCCTTGTCAACTCAGTGTCAACTTTCACTCGTGTATTAAGAGCACACCTGCCTTTTGATGTCCATTCAGAGCCGCTGCTGCGAGCGAGAGAAAAACAGCACTTTAAAATCAAATAATGCGCTTGCATGAAATATAATTATATAGACATCCAAGTTATACAATTTTTTTTGTTTTTTACAAAGTAATTCATAAGTCTCTGAGTTTATTTTTCCGTAATATGATCATCATCACGAACGTATTTTTATAAGTGTGTGTGTAGGATCATTTATAATTGCAGTGTTGTGCAATACAATCTTGTAAATATCTTAACTTAACTATAAGTAATAACAAATGTATTTTTACATATATATTTTCCCTTTAATTAATTAATTATTAATAATAATTTTACAGTGTTTAAAATCGCACAATACTAGCACTTTTTATCAATAATAACCATATGTTAATATTTATTTTAACAGTAATAATGAATTAATTAATTGATTTACATCGTCATCAAGTTTTTTAGTTGTAATAAAACGGTTGTCATCATGGTTGTTAAAGAATTTTTTACGCTAAAAACTAAAATACTGCTGCTAAATACAAATAATAAATATTACTTTTGTCGCACAAACTATATCAGAGTTTCATGTTCATTATTTTCTACCCTAACGTCATCGTCATAAACATCATCGTCGTTGTCGTCTTAGCATCGATTTTTTCTTTTATAATCTGTTTATTTACATGATTGTTAATCAGTTTATTTTGTAGCCTACTTAGTTAAAACACTTGTATTTAATCTATCTATATTTTATGTACAAATGACTATTTACAAGACAGTTTTTTGTTGTTTTTTGCATAGTGGGAAGCGATGGTGCACACAATTAACATAATTGTTTTTTCTTTTGACCATTGAAAGTGCACAGGTATGTAAATAGGTTATCACCTTAAAATCTACTTACGTTACTAATTATAATATTAATATTACATACGCTATATTTTCAACAAACAGTGTATAATGTTTTTAACCGGAGTATCCAAATAGCTTATTGGCTTTATGTACACATAGGTCTATGGTAAAACTGAGAAGATAAAAAGGAGGAAGTAAAATAAACTTGTTAGTTTTTACATTATTTTTTTCTTCTTTCCTTTCTAACCTTGTTTTTACGTATTTTCCACACACAAAATAGCACTCATTCGTTAGTATTATTTTTTGTTAATGCACACATTATATAATATACATGTAAACCTACAATATGTATTAGTTGAATAAATACGTTAATGCACGTAGCGATAATAAAAAGTGTAAAAAATTATGGTAGTGTTGACGACATTTATATTTTTATTAGGACATACACACTCGTAAGGTACCCGACACACAACAGCACAATATATATAGACATTAGACACATGCACACACCCACACAAAAAACTGACAAGACACGGAAAAACACACTCACTTGACTATGTTTATACTTTTGATTTAATGTATTCATGTTTGTTTTTAGAGCAACAATATTGACAACACGGAGAAAGTTGATTAGATTAAAAAGCGGTTGATTGACTGTGACGATGATAATATATTATGTAATATTATGTTTAATGTCATTAACGTAATTTATTTACCCGAATGTATGTATGCATGTATGTAGTATAATTTGACAATGTTATATATTTATCATTATGATTCAGGATGTTACCATAATAATAAGATAATAATATTGAAAAATGAATGAGCTTTTTGTTCATGTAATTATAATAATTGTAATTCAGTTTTATTTCCAGTGTACACTCGGCAGTAGTCACTCATTAGTTTTTTTTATTTTTCATTATTATTTTTTATCTTCCAATACGTGTTATTTTTTTGTTGTTTCTATTTACTTTTTTTACCATCATCGTAGCAAAAAATCATTGTCGCAAAATTTTTGTAATGATCCCAAGACAAATAAAAAGTTATTTTTTAAAAGTAAAATTTATTTCCCCCCTTCTCCTTACTTTTAGATTTTTGTTGCGTCCATACTTGCAAGTTGACTATTTAAGATGTACTTTAATCAGAAACGACTAAAACAAGTTAGTAGAGATTTTTTTGAGGAATGATTAAAAATATATGGCCACTATCATGTCTTGTGTAAACAATACCTACCTATTTTAAGATATATGGCTATTTACATATAAATTTTGAGAAAAAGAGCTTTTACAGTTGGCACATGAAAAAGCAATTAAAATAATACAAATGTTGAGTTTTGATTTTTTGTTCAGTTATATTTTTTGCCACATAATTTACACAATATTTTTTATATTTGTTTTAGCATCTACCCTGCATTTTGATAACAATTTTATTAATTTGTTCCTTTAGATATACATATTATCATGCAATTATTATGAAGATGGATTGTAAAATAAACAATGCTAATCAATGAACGCAACCTGCCAAGTAGTTGATTTTCTAGTGGTGTTTACGCAAAGTATATCCTGTTTACAAATACATTATGCTAAAATGTCTGTTATAGCAACGATGCATATTATTTAGCTGGTTGATATTATTTCTTTTTGAGAATTGCCCAAAAATGACAGTAGTGGGACAATAAAACTCTAAAAATGTTTTTTGATGGACCACGCCCTCTATACACAAGAGTGTATCTGTCTCTTGTCAACAATTAGTTGTTAATGTAGCCTAATTAGTACAAGTATTTTAATAGTTTACTTAGAGATTAATCAGCCTGAAGTGAAAATAAAATAATGACAGTCAAAAAGACGATGATGATATAATCAGAAAAAAACTACTTTTCTTTTTTATAAATGGTGACACGCATAAAAAGTAGAGTTACCTACCATGAAACTCTTGTTTTTCACAAACAAAAAAAGTTCAGACCTGCTGAAAACTTTCTTTTTTTGTTTCCCTCTCTATTAGCTATATTTTATACTGTTTAACGTATCCAAAGTATTGAGTATATACTGCTATATAGCAATTAATTTTACCTGTCTGTCTAACTTACCTAATTAATTTTATATGCATAAGAGTTAAAGGTAGACAATAGAAAAACTAATAATAATAAAATGTCATTTGAGGACAAAATTTAAACTTTCAAAAGGATTTTTTAAAAATAATTTTACATCAACTTCATCATCATCATCACCATGTAAACTAAACTGGACAGGATACACTTTGGCGCTACATTA
This sequence comes from Paronellides praefectus, assembly GCA_027744595.1. NCBI lineage: Eukaryota > Metazoa > Arthropoda > Collembola > Entomobryomorpha > Paronellidae > Paronellides > Paronellides praefectus. The sequence continues at coordinate 19,413 of JAITYZ010001196.1, forward strand.
CACATTTATAGTATTAAAAAAATTACCAGCTTTTTTCACTTGTAATTTTGTTGGTAAAAAATCCTGATTTAAAAAATTCTGGATTTTCTGATTAAAAAAATTAATCATTAAAAATAAATAAAAAATCTGTCCCTCCAAACAAAGCTGTGGATACCCTGTGTGTATTCATTTTTTTATGTTTTTAGAAAAATTTCGACGTCGTTGTTTCTCCCAAAAATGATGGAGAAGAATGGTGGACAAATGGACAAGTTTTTTTGCTTAAGTTTTTTATTATTATTTTTGTTTCCTTTCAAAAAGTGTAAATGTATCAAAAAGGAGAGAGAAAAATATTTAGAATGAGAGAAAAATTATGATATTTGTGCCTTTATTTGACAGCAAAAATGCAATTGGTGATGATGATGGTGATTTCAACGCAAATTTATTTCCCAAAGTCGATTTTTTAAGAAAATGAATAAAAATCTGTTTAAAATCCTGAATAAAATGAGAGATTAGATAGGCTTTTAAAAAAGTTTGGGTTTGTGCTCCTTTTTGACAAACTGGTTTGAATTGAATTACTGTTTATCCTAAAAAAAATTATGCATTTGGAAATTGTTTTTTCCTTCTTTTTACTATTTACAACCACAGTAATACTTTTGGCAACTTGAAAAGTCAACATTGTTGTCAATTTGACAATAAATTTCTTAACAATACCCATTTATTACAAATACCTTCTAAATATGTACCTTATCTACTGCGTCGTCTAAACAAACAAACAAACCGTTATACACACTGAGAGAGAGAGATAACCTACTAAATTATTTTATTCCGATGATAAGTATAATATGTACTTGTTGATAGCACCAGACCAATTTATACGATACGACAACAAGGGGAAAAATTCAAAGAATATTATAATATGGAATATGAAATGTTATTTACGTAACCTGTTAACCTATATAAAAATATTATCATGTGACTATTATTTTGATATTCTTTTATACACTCACTAAACTGTTATGGTCTTTTTGAGTTCGTAAACGAAAGATTTTACGAAAGTAATAATCCGCTAATAAATGTAATCTTAATAATTATCTTTAATTTCCCTTTTCATTCCTAAAGGTACACAGGTTGCTATTTACAATATAACTATTAACAATATTTGTTTATTTTTATGTGGGTTCAATTTGACTGGATTCATTTTTAAATGACTACTTATTTTTTGCTGTGATTTCAGAAATTGATTTTCATAATGTCTCTCGTCTGATCAGATGATGATGATTGATTATATAAACATTTAAAAAGAGATATATATTGAGTCTTTGAGAGACTTTAGAGCCATCAAAATTGTTTTATGTCATTTTGATAACACAAATATTTCGATAGTTAAACGACCGATGATGCATGATCGATGACAAATTAATAATTTAAAAATCCTACAATATTGTAAATACATCAATAAAAAACTAATTGTAAGGACAATTAATAGTAATACCGCTACTGATTTAAAAATTTCTAAAATCTTTTTTCTTTTAAATATCATTTATCCTGAAAGTGTGTTTTTTCTTCATTAAAATAAAGTATATTCATTATTTTATGTATTTTTTAGTTTTTAGTTTCATTGAAAATGATTTTTTGCTGTGATTTCAGAAATTGATTTTCATAATGTCTCTCGTCTGATCAGATGATGATGATTGATTATATAAACATTTAAAAAGAGATATATATTGAGACTTTGAGGGACTTTAGAGCCATCAAAATTGTTTTGTCATTTTGGTAACACAAATATTTCGATAGTTAAACGACCGATGATGCATGATCGATGACAAATTAATAATTTAAAAATCCTAAAATATTGTAAATACATCAATAAAAAACTAATTGTAATGATAATTAATAGTAATACCGCTACGCGTTTGATTTAAAATTTCTAAAATCTTTTTTTGTTTTAAATATCATTTATCCTGAAAGTGTGTTTTTTCTTCATTAAAATAAAGTATATTCATTATTTTATGTATTTTTTAGTTTTTAGTTTCATTGAAAATGTGTTGCGACAATGCTGAGCAAATATCCTTGTGTATATATTTATACCATATATGTGTGTGTATACAATATCGAGATAATTTTAAATTATATATGTATGTATGCATGTATACATATTACACGCATTTATGCTTATAGTAAAATTGTGTATTTATTTTTTCTATCCATTTTTTAAGAAAAAATCTGTATCCCTAAAGTTCTATAATTGCTTATATTTTAGAAGAGGAAAAATGAAAATCATTTTTACATAATATATTGTTATATTATTATATTATTTGGAACCATGTACATATATTATACTTTTTAGCCTATATACCTCCAAATATTCATTAATTAATATTAAATGTTAAAAGTGAAATTCGTTATGACGCTTCGACCACATCTCTTGTCCATTTTCTTTAAATATATATATACCAGACAGGTATATATATGTATATATTTATACTTCCCTTGAAATCAATTTAACTGGCATAGTAATATATTTTTTATTCTTTTTTCATTTTACTTTTTTTGTCATTCTGTTTTGTTTGAAATGCATCTTGTAAAGTAAGTCTATATAAAAGTTGAGTAGGTTGTATATATTTCTCTGCTACTTTTTTCTACACCTATTTATTCATCATCATCTCATATAATAATACATAATATAATTTATGTATATTTCAGTTTTTGTATATATTCATGGTTTCTAGAGGAAAAAGAGGGAAATAAATGTCTAAAGGACTGCTCCTTTTTCTTGAGTGTGTGTTTTTTGTGTGCATTTAAAAAAAATGACAATTGAAATACTTTTTTGTTGCATTTTTACATCAACTTTTCTTCTTTCTCCGGTTTATAACTTTTTTTAGGTAAAAAAACCGTTTACTGTGGTCGCAGTAGTGATAACTATATGCTTATAATTTTAATCTGTGGTTTTCTTCCCTCCGTAAATTTTATTACTTTTGGATGCACAAAAATAATTTTTTCCCTTAAAATTATCAATTTTTATCATATTATTATATTTTTCATATAATAATAATAATAACAATACAAACCTTTCATTTTCGAGAGATTCCCATATTTTTTCCTCATTCATTTTTTTAAAATTTAGCTTTCCATTTTTTATAACTGGCATATATATTTTCAAGTAAAAATCATTTTCTCCATGTGTTGCTGTTGCTACTGCGTTTTGCATATTTTTTTCCTGTCGGATTATATATTATTCACCTTTAAACTTTACAACATATTTCCTGATGATACGACCGTGTGATGATGATGGTGAAGGAAGAAAAACTCGGTAAAAAATGTGGCTACTGCTGAACTGCTTTCTATTTGGTTGAGCTGAAGCTGAGCTGCTACACTGTATTCAGTTTTCCACGAAATGTTTTT
>JAITYZ010001197.1:0-11355 GCA_027744595.1 Paronellides praefectus
TTCACTGAGGAAAAAAAGAACAGCAAAGTGAAAGAAGATGCACAGCTTTCTCTTTTTTTCTCCTCCTTCCTTGTCCCATCTCAAAAAAATTCTTTCGTTCTTCTTATTTTTTTGCTGATTCGCCAGTCAGGAATCGGGATGATGAGAGAGGGAAGAAAGAAGAGAATAGAATAAAAAAAATGTTGCTACATTTTTTATAAAGTGAGGAAAGGTGGTGGTAGAGGTAGACAACAAAAAAAAATATCTCCTCCAATTGCTTATAGTATTGTACTTTTTGTGTGTATTTCGCACGGTAGTTGGATCAGCAGAGCACAAACACACATAAGATTCAGAGCTATCTTATCATCATCGTCACACCACCGTCGGCAAATGTGTTTGTGTGTATGCCCCCAGCACACTGACGAATAAAACGTAGAGATCAAAAGCACTTTTTTTTTCTCTTCACAGTTCAACGAAGCTGAATATGACGAGAGAGAGTTAAAAAAATGAGAAACGAACAATTTTTTTCGTTTTTGTGTGTATTTGCTTGATACTAGCACAACAATCATAATAAACTGGTATATACCAAAAATGGATAGGGAAGGGGCAACTTTTTTCCTCTTCTCTGCCTCTTTTCTCTCCACAACATTTTTTTTCTTGTACAACTGAATATATATATATGTCTGTATGTGTGCGTGTGTGTGAATATTCCTTATGAATGCATGAATTGGTTTTTTCTCTACTTTAAATATTTCTTTTTGATGATAGTGATGATGATGATGATGGTTGGATAATGAGTTGCTCTTAGAGAGGAAGAGCCAAGTCTCGTTATTTGAAAAAGGCAATCATTATTTATTCCTTTGACCCATCTACTGTGAAATCCTTTTCAGAGAAAGCGGAGCATTTATTGTAGCTCTTGTCGAGAAATAAAAAACGGGACGATGGAACGAGAATTGATGATGATCCGACGTGTCGTAGTATATGTTTGTGTGTGTGTGTGTGTGTGTGTTTTTTAGCCTATGCGTCCCAATGCCCATGCATCTTGATACTCCTCGTGACTGACTGACCAAAATATTTCTATCGCTTCAAGACGAACATGAATTTTCAGAGCTCACACAAATATGCATCATTCATGAAACTGAATTGCTTCCTTGGGAAGCTACAAACTAGAGGACCACTGTGTCCACTCAATCGTGGTATTGAAAGAAGAATAAAAGTAAAAAGTATGACATTTTTGTAATCATGTTTTGCTTCAAGCATTATCTCAATGTTAGCACGCCCCAGCAAAAAAAAAATTCCTGGATTTTCCGGAGTAGTGACCAGCACGCATCCCGGGGAATCTAATTCACAAATTTTACACACACACAAAATATATAAGCCATATTATTATTTTTTTGCTCGGCATTGCTCACATCGTAGTAGCATCATCCAAAACAGAAGAGAATATATTATACTTAATTTTTTTCGCTTTGGTAAATTTTCATATACAAACCCTCTCGAGTTTATTTTAGGCACAAACAATAAGTTTAAGAAAGAAGTATGTTCTTTTTTCTCGAACGTGTTTCTTTTTAGACTCCTGTCATTGGTAACTTTTTTTGCAGTAAAAAAAGTAGTATTTTTTTCTGTTTCACAATTCCACTGCTCCTTATCATATTTTTTTATATATATTTCAGTCAAACCTTTTCACAGCGGAAAATATTGGCTCATTTTGAAGGAGCAAGGATCACATCAAAAGGATGGAACGAGTGGGAGTTTTAGTAGAGGAATGAAGAGAAATTGTATGAAAAGTAGCAATCTCAGGAAAGACATAAGAATGAGTTTTGAATTCACATACACATGAGAGGAGAAAAAACACGAGTGAGAAGAAGACAAACAAGAAGATGAAGCCATCACAAATTTCAATCTGAGATTTATTCCCCAATAAAAGCTGTCTACTTCATCATACATAAAAAAAATGTGAAAGTAGTAGTCTTTTCGCACACAAAAAAAATGGTACTATGGTGACGTGTTGGTAATGGTGAGTAGCGATAGAGCTTTACTGTTGCCATCAAATAACATATATCCTTCCTTTCATTCTATCTAAGACTAATATATATACTTATGCAAACAAATAGGCAAAGAATGTGTGACTGCCTCTCTCATGTTTTTGTCGCGTTCATTTTTCTTTTGTTTTTTTTTCTTCTTCTTTTCATACTTGTGACAAATTTAAATTTCTTTCGGTAAAACAAAATGAAAAAAATACATAATATTATTTTATGCGCCCAAAAGAGCACTACAAAAAAAAGTTTAACTTATTTGCTTGTTGTATGTACCTACATCTCTCTCTCTCTTTTAACAGACAAGTTTTTGCCTACCATTTCAATTCCATTTCAAAATAATAAATGTACCAAACTCACACATGACGAAACATAAAAAAAACTTGTAAAGGATTTCCGTTCCTACTATAATATGATGCCCTTTTTTCTTCTAGAAGATCACCGGAGAACCTTCATATCTTTTTACCCTTACCCTACACTACACACACCCTCCGTTCCGTTACCCTGTCTTATTTTATTACATGCTAAACAAACATTGTGTGTGTCAACTGTGGATTGGGAGTATAGTTTAAAAAAAAGTATGCATACACAACAGTTATATATGCATACACAATAGTTATATATGTTATATACACAACAGGAATAACAATGTACTTATTCAAGGCGTTGGTCTTGTCGGGGATTTGAAACGAGAAGGAAGGCTAAAGCCGNGTTTCATACTTTTTTCAGGAAGGTTCACACTTGACTTTTTCTTTTGATTGTACTACCATTCAAATCAATCATTTTAAATTCCAATTCGAAATGGAAAAAGATTTTGGTGGTGGTGGTGGAATGGGATGCAAGTGCTGGCATTATATTTAACCCCAACCCTCTTCACATCCTTTCGTTATGAATGCACACAAACAAAACTTTTTCTTTAATCTTCACACATTCAAATATAACCATTCCATCTTTCATCTCACTCCATACAAGAAAAGCAACAAAAAAAGTTCTTTTGAAGTACAAGTGTAATAATAGTGTAATCCTTTCACTCTTTCATGGCGACAGAGAGTCATATAGAAAAAAAGACATTTGAACATTTGAAGTGAAACAGTAAGAATGTGTGATGATGACATCCTCATTGCCTTTTTTTGAGTAAACATCATCGTCATCAACCAAAAGGCGAGAGAATCATTATTAAAATTTGTTAAGCAGAAGAAGAAAAAAAACTTTTTTTTGAGGGGACAGATTTTTCATACCTTTGCTCTTGACTGTTGCAAGTTGAGATACGGAAAAAAGGGGAGGAAGAGTCAAGTAATATGAAAGATGAGATATTATTTAATAAAAATGACTTAACATTGAAATATTTTTTTGTATTGACATTGTAAGTGTCGTTGTTACGTGTTTTGTGGAAGCCACAAATCAATCTCGAGCGATTCAACCGAGAATATAGGCATAGGTATGAATGCGTACTTTCTACCATTTTGCACGTACATTTTCTTGATATTCATTTTTGGTTTATTTATTAAAAAAAACATTGGCCGTTTTATTTAATACGCATTTTGTTTACTATGCAGTTCACAACAAAATCTTATGCTTTCCTGATTTTTCTCTGAAGATGATGTTGCTGTTGGGGATGTTGCTTATGCCATTAAGAAGACCTCACTATTACAAACTATTAAACTATCACAACAACAACACAAGATGATCATGATGATGATGTACCACGACCATTTACTGCTAATGGTTTGATGTTCAAAGTCATTCAATCAAGTACACAAAAACACACGTAGATAAACATTCAAACATTCATTCTCATCGGAATAATAACAGGCAGTTAGGGAAAAGAGAGAGAGAGAGAGATGAGTTGAGTGAGTGAAGTGTGTGTTACGCTTGGTGCGTTTGTTCGTCCGGTAAAATTGTACAATGCAAACTACATATTTTATACACAACACGGGCATATACCCATATACTTTTTTCTGTACAAGCAAAAAAAGAAGACAAAATGTGCTTGATGAAGATTAATGGTTTAGGATGCCGCTAAACAAGTCGCACGCAGTACAACAACAAACCATCATGCTTGTGTGGTGTATTCAATATGTAAAAGGTAGAGAGAGGACTAATGTTAAACGAAAGCAAAGAGTTGTGTTGTTGGGCACACAAAAGAGAGGAAAAATGAACACAAAAAAGAGGAGAATTTTTTTTATACAGAAAAAATGTATAATGGCATGAGTATGAATGTGTGTGTGTTTACGGGTATTAGCTATGCAATCTAGCAATGTCGATGAAATGGGCCGCATTTTCATCTTCATTTTCCTCTTGATCATCATCTTGATGAGGGCCGCGTATGTTAAACGTTGTTGGTAGGTACACTATATATTATGCAGAGTGCTCGCATTAACGCAGTTTACTTTTTCTCAAGCTTAGTCATGCGGTGGTGGGCTATGGTATGACTGTACTCGAATTTGAAGAAAGAAAAAACGTTGAACGCATGAAATGTTTTGGGTTTTTTCTAATGATTCCACTTGTCCAGCTCATGTCCTTCTTGTCCCCGTATAATAAATAGATGTTCTCTTTTTCAAGAGAGAGAAAGAGAGGATAAAGGATACTGATGATCTTATCATCATCATTACCATGTCGTGTAACGCAACCATAAGTTTCCCCGTAATATTCTTTGGGGAACAGCTGACATACATTGGAATTTATAGCAGAATACAATGGACCATGATGATGATGATGGGGATGCTGCTGTGGTAAAAAAAATAGCTTCGTCATACATGCATGCAATTGCTCAACTCTGCCTATCCATCCATGTGAAAAGGGATTGTAACAGAAACATTTCACAACATTAAACTTTATCTACTCATTCATTCCTGACTCATTCCATCATGTCCTTCGTCAAGAGACACAAGGGAGGTAGGTGCAGATAGAATTATATGCAATGACATACGAGCGTACAGTCTAATGTGCAGCATCAGCATGACCACATGTCCGGATATAGTCCAAGATATTACGTGGCTCGCGCGTGTAGCTTATCATTATTTTAAGAAAAATGTCGAGGAAATAAGCGAAACAATAAAGAAACCAGGAAACTTTTCATCAAGTTTCTCAGGAACAGGGTGGAATATTGGCGATGAAAGGGTGTCCATATTACATCATCACTCAACTACCAAGTTTTATACTTAGGAAACGGGTAGAAAATGATTTCTCACCTGTGAAACAACAAACAAAAAAATCAAAATCATTAACGTTTTTTTGTGTATGAATACTTAATGCAACATTTAATGTAAGAAGCTTATTTTATGGCAAAGCAAAAGCAAATATAAATAGGTATAATCCACAGTACTTGTTTTAAATCCAATAAAACGACTCTCAATCCATTTTACTCCCAGTACCTGAGTCAGCTCCATGGCTTACTCATCCATTCTCACCTCATTGCTACAGAAACAAGAAGAAATGTGGGAAATCGGATTGAGAGCCCGTTGATTGTTGTAAAATGGAATTTACTCTATTCTCAAGAGAGGCTCTTTAAACCCAGACACAGAAATATAACCTTAAATTTTCTATAATGCCGAAAATCCTTCTTAACTCGCTAGAAAATTTCAAATTTTACATTTTCAAGTGTGTATTTTATACGTATTTCTTATGAGGAGGAGATGATGTGGGCGGAAGGATGAGAAGTAAAAACAGCTGTAGTAGAAGAAGAAGATGCACATATCTCTTTACTCACTCAGGCAAGATCAATAGTGTACAAAAGTACCATTTTTTCCATCAATTTCCTCCTTCCACATTTTCTACTAAAAAGCAAGACATTTCAAGTGTTCCCTCTTTCTCTCCCTTTCTCTCTCTCTCTGTGTTCCTCTAGAACGAGGGATATTTTGAAAGAAGAAAGTGGAAGAGTGTGATAAAAAATGAGAGAGAAAGCCTGTGCTACGTGACCAGTCATACGGAAAAACAAATATTCCATTGTATTATTTTATTCCGTTTGGTTTGGATGAGAGAATACATACATATAATACCTATGTGCATAGTATATTTGGATATATACCTATACACCCCGTTCCCTCCTACACACGCTTTTACCTCATCATGCCACACGTTTACATACGAGATTGTTGAAGAGAAAAAAAAGTATAAAGATTCGATGAGGGTCTCTCTCTCTCTTCTTCAAATACCATCTTCCCTTTTGTCTTTGTTTGAAACACACACAAAAAAATTTAAACTTGCAAATGCATCAGGAAAAATAAAGAAAAGAGCTGGCTTAAATAAACCTTGCGTGCTTTAATATCCTCTCTTGTTTTTGTCGTCTTCAGCAGAAAAAAAGGGAATGTATGGAAATTTCCTTCCTTCCTGAAAAACCCTGATAAATATTACGTAATGTACGAACGAACATGAACAAACATCCCGTTTTATTTTTTATTTTATTCCAGTGATTTTTTTCTCTCTCTCAAGAAGTTTAGCGTGCGCGTGTGTGCTTTTCCCTACAAGGTAAACATAATAATAATAATATAAAAAACGTATGGAGAATCACACAATCAGAACAAGTTGAACAGATATTTTGTTAAATTTTGTTTGTTTTTCCTTCTCAAAGAGACACACACACTGCGTATTTCCCCCTTTTGTTGTCTTTTGAACGTGTGTGGTAATAAAATACATATACCTACATATATGATGGTCGTTACGTGGCTCGGCTAAGATAGCGACAAAGGTGATGTGTACAAAATCATCATCATCATCATCATCTGCATAATATGTAACTATGTAAGTACTTGAGAGAGAGAGAGAAAGAAAAAAACATGCATGATGGCAAATATATAGCAAGCCTGATTGTGTTTGTTTTTACGAAAAAAATTCTCAACTTTTCAAAACGAAAACTTTACTAATTTTTTTTAAAGTTACACAGTCGACGAGACCTGGTTGAGGTGAGAGTGAAATTAGCATAGGAATCGCCACTCGTGAAACTTTAATCCTTTAAAGAAAGAGCGGTAGAGTGGAATGAGAAAGTTTCATTTGGAAAATGAGGCAGTAATGGAAAGTACTTTGTATGTTCATATATCGCCAGACTCATCCAGTCTACATACCTTTCTGGATTCATGAACTGGAATTTTTTTCACCAGTGAACAAAAAATAGACTACGTGAAATGGCACTGACTGGCTGGCATACTGTCTATATTATTTGTCAAGGTAGAGAAAAAAAGGTATGTTAGCCCCGGAAGAGAAAGGTCTACAAAATGCATTTCATTTCAAGCGGAAACAAGTGCAGTGGATGATACTGCAAGGCAAGATTTTCGTTTTTTTTTCTCTCAGGCCAGAGGCTTTCACTCTCTTAAAGCCATGATTGCATGTTATTGTCTGCATTTTTTTTGGACTACTACTCCCGCCGCAGCTGCTGTTATACTGCCATCACCCATGCCAGTTTTCCTTCCACAAAATAACACGCAAGAAATCTTATTCTCCTTCTCCAAGGATTGGCAAACTCTGTTGAATAATTCATCACATAAATGGGAAAATCGGAAACACTTGAAACACACTTGTAGTTAAACAAAGTACAAAGAATCTCATCAACCTTTTCCTTCTTCGTCGTCTTCCTACTTTCCATTTTCCACTTCAACTCAACTTTTCCCACTTTTAAAACTTTTTCTCTTTCTTACATAACCCTACCTACTCTTATGGATATATACCTATAGCAGCAGTACAAATCCTATCCACACAAAATATTATACCACAACCTTATTATATTGTATCACACAGAATGAAGGGGTTATTATTTAACAAATATATCTGCCGAGTTGACGTTTTTCTTTCACATGAAATTCATAACAGTGACTGATGACAATGTTTACTCCGGAAATACGGAGTTATAAAATCATGCGCTAACTCAGAGTACAAACTCACTGTTAATTATTTTTAGTGGCTGGGCTGGGTAGAGAATCATCAGGTCATAATTGCATGGATTACAAGGGAATGGATCCTTTGTGTTTCCTTTATTTTCTGAGCTGTGTCTTGAAAACTTTCTTGGGATCACTCAAGCGTACAGTTTTTTGGAAGGAACATAACTGTAACTGTAATAATTATCATTGTCAAATATATATGCTTTGCCAAGCAAAAAGATACTTTGTGCTGATACTGAGGGTAGTGGTGGTGAGGAGAGGATGATGATGATGATAATAATCAAGATGATCCTTCTTCTACTTCTTTAACCCTTCATTCATATGCATGGGGAATAAAATAAAAGAAAATGCACTGCATTGGAAACCCTTTATATATTCTTGTGTTGCACAATTACAATATTAATACCGGATTCATCTTTATCATCACATCATTTTGTATAAACCCTCAACTAATATTCAAATTTGAACTTGATAAAATCCAAAAGAATATTAGGAAAACCATTTCATCTTGTTCGTTCCTTTTTTCTTACCAGTTCACTGAGACAACATAGAATATTCTTTTCAGAGAAAGAGAGTCATTCTTTAAAACGTATTCTTCTAGTCTCGTCCCCAGTTTCCACCTGTCTCAAAAAAGTGGTTTTCATCACTTCCACAATAATTTCTTCATCTTTTTTTATATCCAGCTCCTCAGTGTCACCATCATCTTCCTCCTCCTCCTCCATATCTCCATCATCATCATTTATTTAAATTTACTTATTCATTTCCCCTTCTTTATTAAGATTTTTCACTCTTGGTAGCTTTTCAACACAATGCCTCTGATTGTGAGTAAAATGAGTTAGTAAGTAGTCTGCAATAGCAAAAAAAAAGTCTTATCATCCTTTATTTTTATTCATCACTTTTGTATTTACCAAAGTCATCACCACCACCACCACAATTTTTTTTCTTCGTCTCCTGCTCTTCTTTTTTTCATGTTCAGCTGCTGCATTGAATCTATCTAAACCACACAGACTAAAAACTCTATTCTTTCATATGTACTTTTTTTTCTTCTTTAACGGCATGAACTGAAACTGTCTAAACAATTGCATTTGTCGAAAAAAAAATTGTTTTTCATGGTATGGTTATGGTTTGTGTACGCTGTGTAGTTTTGTTAATTTTTTGTTATGATTCATGATCATCATGATCATCATCGGCACCACCGCGCGGTTTTCCTTGGTTTCGCATGGCAGAGCAAGAAATCGTCATATACACAACTGCAACAACAACTGCTGCTGCTGTGTAACGTTTAAGTGTTATTATTATACATGCTACGTAATGGCTCGCCAATAAATGAATGACTCTAAACTTCAAACAACGCTCAAATGAATACATAAGTTAAATGAAATGAAATTTTCAATCTCTCAGCCCAAACATCATCGTCGTCGTCAAAATAATGAACTCTCCTTTTTGAATAGCACGACAACAACGGCAGCAAACAACAAAGCATTTGAACTTTATTATTATTATTTTATGCTGCAAACTTATTTCTTTGCATGGAATGAAAATGACTTTGTGAGAAAAACAATAATTTTTTTTGCACTTTTCATTGATGTAGACAAAGACAGATGAAAGATGAAGGAGAGCGTATTAAAAAAACTTCAGCAGGGAATGATTATGATGACTTTAGCTTCCAAGAATCCATTCCTTTGCAAACCTGGAAAAAGCTCTTTATAGATTGGCGAGTTGAGCAAAAACTTTGACAGTTTGACTCATTTCAAGAAATTTGATGACTGCATAAAAAGATGGTGGTAGTAGTAGTGTGGTGATCAAGATGAAATGACTACCATAAAATCATAATTATTTATAGACTCACATGATTCAAGTACTCAAGTCTGGAAACAAAAAAAAGAAAACTACTGGAAAAGGTTAAGCTAGTCTTTAAGCTGCTGTGTTGTTCCTTCTTATTATTGTGACTCTTCTTGGTAGTAATGATGATTATGAGAGCAACAAAAATTATAATTATATTTCTAATAATTTTGGAACACAACAGAAGAAGCATTGTGCGAGATCCCCTACTACTTTAATCACATAACAATAAATTTTTCCCAGCAAAACGACTACGACGAGTCAACCAAACTTTTTTAATGTATTGGAATATACTTTACTAGGTTATTATTATATATTCCAAGAAATTGTAGTCTTAAAAGGCGTTAGTTGTTGTGTTGTTGCTTGCTTTTGGGTGGTTGTTGTAGGAAGAGATTTTAATTTTTCCTCAAGAGAGAGAGAAGTGAGGTGCCTGTTGATGATGATAGAGTTTTCAATGGAGTAGTAAAGCAGCAAACATGAAAAGAAAATTTTCCTGGAATTTTGAAAACAATGGGAAGGTTTCGTCGTACGTAAGTAACGACTTGTTGTATTAGACACATGCATGATGATAATATACTATAGTATAAAAAAAGACAGACATGGGGTCGAGTTGTTATAGGAGGAAGATGGGAGTAAATGCCAAAAGTAAAGTTTCTCTTAAAGAAAATCCTCTCGTAGCTTTCTCTTTGTTAATATGGCTTGAAGGAGTGGGAAGATGAATAGTATTTTCTGTGTATGTCATGGCAAGAAAGAGAGATTACCATTGTACACTCTTATCTGCTCGGGAGAGAGAAGAGCTTTTTTGTATGTGTGTGGCTATGCAGCGATATATATGCTGCCACCATAACCATCACAATCCCCAACCACCATTCTTACAAAAAACAAGCGTCGTAAGTAGAAAGGAGATGGAAAGAATTAAGGACAGGGAAATTAATACGAGAAGACAGTAACATGAGGGAGTTTCCATCCTCCTCACACATGCATGCATGTATGCATATTATGGGTGCATGTAAAGAAAGGCCACACATTTACTGCTACGGAGTAGTATAAGTGGTACAGGAGGAGAGAAAAGTGGAAAAATAGGGCTAATAAGGATTTACTTGTGCTATTCTCTTGGATCATGATGATGATAATAATAATAAGGCTGAATGTGTTTTCTTTTCTCGGGGATCCAATGCAAAATTTCTAGATGAAAGGGATAAGAAGACAGGAAAGTGTATGTAAACTTGCTAGCAGTTAGGCACATATGGACTATTTAGCTCAGCAGATAGTAATTATTTTTATATCCAGACAAAACACACAGTTTGTCTAAATTTCCGCTGTGCTACCATTTCTACAAGTGCATGCTCAGAATGCAAACAATGACTGCTTGTTATAAAAATGAATATTTTTCACTGTTGTAAAAATCGTATTGTAGGCAAAATATTTTAAGGTCTCTTTTTAGAAATTAGAAATCTACACATACACAGACTTAGAGTACCGAACCGACACATTTTGTGCATAATAATCAATCTGTTTCAATAGGATAATGTTCAATGTTTTTCTGTCACCGATAGCGTCGTTGAATTTTTACATATTTTTACAAAAACATATAATATGCTATCATGTAGGTTTTGTCATCGGTTTTT
>JAITYZ010001198.1:0-34036 GCA_027744595.1 Paronellides praefectus
AACCGGACCAAAAGTGGATTGCAACTCGGATTAACAATTGCACATTAAGGGCTAATCTCCCAAAATTTCTCACGGATACTTGTAAAGAAACGGTAGGGAGAAATTAATATTATTATCATCTTGCATTTAGATAAAAATTCAAACTAAAAATGATATTTTTGTGAAGGTGTTGACCCTTAATAACTGCACAACATTCGTCTGCACGGACTCTGATAATGAATTCCGTATCATGCGAACGGATCCCATCGTTGATGTAGTCTTCAAGTCGATGGAAATCGTTCAAGCGATTTGCTTCCCCTACTTCAGTGAAAGCTATCGCATGTTCCACTCCTTCCATTTAGCAATAATGGATACTTTTACCGACGACATAAAAACTAGATGGTAAAAAAAACAGTCAAAACTCTATAAAATCTTGTCTAAAATGCCGTAAAAATAACTTATATAAATTCAGAGAAAGCTATCTTGCAGTAAATAAATGAATTGATTACAGGGTTACACAACGCGAAGAAATGAGCTACTGGAAAAGGCTATTAGGAACGAATTTTGAGGACCATTTGATCAATCTGGAAAGATGCAACGTTGGCATTATCTCCAATGCCAAATTTCATTACAGAATTTCCAGGTCTTCCTTACCCGCAAGGTTAAGAATGGCTGGAGCAGTCAGAAAGTTATAGTCTGAACAGAAGTGACTTTGAAAATGCTCGTACTACAACGCGTGGAATAAAATAAAGTTTGATAGCTTTGCTGTAATTGAGATATTGAATAGTATACAGTATAATGGATTTCATCCGAATGTGCAATAAATAATGTGCGTTGTTCTACAATAATTTAAAACTTTTAATCCTGATGCGTCCACTATTCCAAACCACACAACGCAACCAAAGTAAGCTGATCACACGTAATGCATTCCTAAAATATACAGTTAATAAGTATTTTAATAAGTATTCCATATTCCATCGTAAAACAGATTTCGTCATGAAACTCAACATTTCAAAGCTTCATCTTTAATAAAAAATGTAAACTGCATATTGCACTGAAACATAATATTTTTTTATCAACAAGGTGCAACTTTCCGTTGATGCAAATGAGCCTGATATGCATAACTATTTATTACTGTAAAATATTGTTTGCCATGAAGTTTTATAATAATAATAATAAACCTTATTAACTGTAATGAAGACTACTTCTGAAATCAATGAGTATTTTTTTGGAATACCTAATTTGTAATCTTGAACATTAAATAAAATAATAAAAAAACTTTTGAACATTCCGTTTTCTCTTTTGTCAGCTTTTAAACAGGCAAAGTTCGAAAGGTATGGAATGCAACAAACAGAATTTAGAAAATCATAGTCGTTTTTGAGTCATTGCTTCGAGATTTCGTGATGACGGACAGACGGAGAGATCATTACAGGTTTTTTAGGCATTTTTATGCACCCATCCAATAAGTATTTAGGATTCAGTCTGAAAATATATTCCTCAATGAAATGAAAAACAGAAAATTGTTGGAATGCGAATATATAGGGTTTTTAAAACTTTATTGAGACTATAGACTATCATTAGTTTTTCTTTCGAGAGAGATATACGTATACATTTCTGTCATCTGTATTACAGCAGTTGCTGCCAAAGAAAACTTTTTTATGGCATTTTTAGTTCATTCAATGTTGTTTCACTCCTTCTGCTGGGGGTGTCCCTTTTATAAACATCGAGAGACTGTCAGGGAAAGGCAGCGGGAATGGAGTTCATGCAGAAAAGGAAATGGAAACTAAACACTTTATTGCTTACGATCCCTTTTGTTTCTCGGCCCTCTGAACTCCTTTTTCTACGACTATATCACTTGTTTTTCTTCTTGTTTGTTCTATGGAGAAAAAGGAGATGCCGAGTTTTATAATGCTCTTTGAAGGCAAGAGTCGAATGCTATTGTGCTCTCATACACTCCTTTTCACGAAAGGCAAATCTTTACCCAGCATAACTTTCATATCACATAAGGAAAAAGTTGGATTTCTATAAATAAAATCCAGCCAAGCATGAGTACTCCGAGAGATGAGATGGACTGGGTTTCTAATCGAAGTCAGTATTCACTATCATATCACATCATCACACGCTATTATGCATCTATCATAACATGACGTACATAGGTACATAGAAAAAAAATGTTACATATCACGCTGTCATCATAATACGGACAGAATAAAGATGTGGGTTGGATTTTGGTTTGGTTGCTGCTGATGATGGTGGGGAAAAACAATGTAAAAAAAGAAATCACTTTTAAAAAGTCGCAACTCCAGATATTGATATATTGTGCTGATAAGATGGTAAGTGAAATGGATATTGATGGACCCGCGGGTTCGGTTTTTGGTTACGAAAGTATATTATACATTTTAGGACTCAATCATTCAGCAAGTCACATGTATAGCAATCCAAAAACTGCCTAATCCTTTGCGTAAAAAGTACAATGTAGACATAGAAAAGGTATGCGCAAAGGACGAAATTCATCATGTTATGTACATAAATTGAAATTCTGAATTTTGATTACATTCACAGGATACAAGACGATGAGAAAGTATTGAGTGCACTTTGCAGTCTTGAATATTTTTGTAACAAAGTAAAATGTATAATATCCATTAAAAGTGCACATAGTAATATCTTTTTGAGTATCATTCTTGTGCTTTTTGATGTATGAATGTTTTATTCTGGTAGATAATGCGGATGTTCATTGTTCCTTTGATGTTTTACATATCTCTTGAGTGTTTTAATACATACGTGCATTTCTATTTAGAAGTGCACATTTAAAAAAAATACTACTGTACTTGCATTACTGATGCAAGTCACTCCGAAAGCTAAAGTCAGCTCCTAAAAGTCTATGAAAAATGTATACAGTTGGCACATAAATCATTTGATGCCGTACCAAGCAGCAAGCAGCATGTACAATGAAATAAAAAAGTATTCTAGTCAAGACCCGGATGTGTACTTATTCTAATGCACAATATTATGATTTTATCTTATTGCATGAATTTTACTTCAAAATAAATGAGCTTCGCGTCCTCTTAGTATTCTGCTACCGTGTTACAAGACTTTAATGCACGAAAGTGCGTGGGAGCAGCAAAAAAAGCAAAAAAAAGCGTTGCATGTCTTTCACTTTGGAACCTTTTTACTTTTTATTGTTCAACTCGAAAAGTTTGCTCCTATCGAGCAACTAACAAGTAATTGTAACTCACCGTCTCTGTCTCTGTTGGGAAAATTCAAGAGGGAATAGAGACGGGGGAAATCATAGGGCAGCAACAAAAACATAATGTAGAAAATTCTGATTTGAAGGTAAATGTGCGACGCACACTGTGCGTGCGTTCATATTGCTAAACACTTCAGCTTTAATGTATAAAATGTGAAGAATGATCAGATCAAAAGGAAAAAAGGTTGTGTTTCTTTTTCTCATTAAATGTACAGTGCAAATTTCATTCCTTCTATTTTTATGTAATTTTATATATTTTTCTCATGATGACGTAGCATGAGTGTACAACATTCCTTTCTAAAGTAGCGTGGTAGTACCAAACACGTTTTGGAGATATTGTTATAAATACTTTATTACTTGAGTGCATATTATAATTTTACAACGCATTTGGCATTTATGCTTTTTCTGACTGCGATGCAACGTTCAGGAATTTTAACGAAGAATTATTTTATTCTATTTTACCGTCTTCTCCCATTTGGTTCCGAACTATCATCAGAATGTGACACTGCACGTACATATTTTTAAAAGCAACAATTATTGCCATATAATTATAGTAATGAATCGGATAAAAAAATGATGAGAGCTAGACTGCCTATGCTCTCCGTATTCTTCCACTTTCCCCGGAGTACACTAAATTGCATTAAATTAACTGTCAAAGTACATTTTACAACTCATCATGCTCATTTTAAGACTGAAATATTTCTTTAATTACTGTAATGTAATTACAGCCAAGGCAGCAAGCTGCAGTATTTACCTATAAAAGCCATAAAAGAGTACCGAAGAAAATTGGACTTTGAAACAAAATGCTTCGAATTGCCTGGCTCGCTTTGTTTACCGACATTCACGATTACTTTTGAAGTGAATAATTATTGTTTCAAATATATTGCGCTTGAAGCAACGTGACCTTCTCGTACAATCTTAAAGACGAATTTTACGACTTGTAGAAGACGGTGTACCATATAGGTTATGGAAAAGTATAAAACAGCCCATTTCAAATATCGTATTTTCTTTTCATAATAATTTCCTTAAGAGTAAACCGTTGCGGAACAAATTGTGTAACGATCACGTGTAAGCTAAATTGTTTACTTTTGGGGTTTCTTATACTATGCGGAATTACCAAACTGGGATGATTTTCAACTGTAAATTAGCCAGTAATGAGATTATGGTAGATAAATTTCAAAGTTCAAATTACATGAATGCACATCGTGTATCGTCGTAATCCGAACAAAATGAAGCCCTGCATGAAATGTTATGACAGAATCTTGCTAATATTTTCAAACTCATGTTTATTTACGGATAATTAACTTTCTCCAGAATCTTAAATAAACAGGAAGCCTCATCAACACATAGCGGCTTCCCCAGAGATGATGCTGATGATGTGGTCTATAGAAGGAAAATATTTGCCCTCCTCCCTAGCTACTTCATCCAATCTAGTAGTAGGCGCAGCGAAAGGAAATGTTGCTGAAAGATGAAAGTAACGCTGCTCTTTTCTTTTAACATTCATTTCCACGATCAGACTTCTCCTTGAGAACTGAACACATTGAACAAAATCTGCTACACTTGAATTTATAAGTAACATACCTACATAAATATTTTAACAACTTGTTCATTCTCGATTGCTGAGTTTACATGGTTTATTTAAATATCATTAAAACGAATGGAGTGATTAATAGAATGTCTCATGAACTTTTACTAATGCTACAATGATTAAATGATTACAGATTATTGTTATAGTCTCGTGAAAATTTTCAGTTTTTTTCCATTTCTGATTTTATATATACGCCCTATGCCATTGTAACTATCATACTGTTTCGTATGGTTTTGTCTACATGGCCGTTAATCGAGATTTGTGTAAGGTTTCCCCCTCTGCACTGAAAGCAATATGGGTTTGCCAAAACATTTTGATGATTAAGTTTATGTTAAAGCAACAAGGCCACTTAAGCAAAGATTTGGATTTAGGTCATATATTTAACCATGCTCAAACGCTTCCTTATTATTCCACTCCTTCTATGTGTAAAAGTTATTCTAATGAGAGTCACGTATGTACATATAACCTCTGCTGTCGGGATATCTTACACGCCACGAACGCTACAAAAGAACAAGTTTTTCTTTGCAGCGAGATAAAATAGTAGACTTTCGGGGATTTATAATTTATGACGGTAACAACAGCGGAAGCATGTGAATGAACATTCATAGACGAGGAGACATTTCTCAAGTGTGAAAGAAAGGTGTGAGAGACAATTTTTTTTGCATATGAATTTTAAGGAAAAAGGAAAGAAGGGGAAAATTTTCAGCCTGAAGAGAAATTCTGTTGATAGAAGGAAAAGACAACGGAAAGAAGACACACGAAGGAAAGATGATGAGCTTGGAAAAAGGTTTAAAGAATATGATGTCTTTTCTCTCCTTTCTGACTTCACCTTTTTAGTGCTCAACACTTTCACCCGAAGAAAGCATGTAATTGAGTGAATTCACCGTTTGTGTAAAATGCAAAAGGGAAAAAGGAATGAACGCAACCAAGAAATAAGAAGAAATGTCAGAGTCAGGATGGCAGTGACAAAAAAGGTCTCCTATTCGAAAGGAGGACAAACCACGATTTGAGATGGAATTCTGGTATATGCGTTGCAAAGTATTAAACTAACAATGAGATTATATGTATACAAAGGTATATAAGTATATATATTTTATACACAAATATATGTATCTATAATGCATGTGTATATGTTTTTGGTAGGAAAAGGGTTGGTTGACTGATTGTGTGAAAAGAACATTCACATTCTCTTTTCCTTCCCACTCCACAAATTTTCTCGTGTTCCTTCAAAATTGCTTATAATTTTCTGATTCTGATGAAAGTTGTAGCAAACGAATCGAGTGTCATGAAAATGATGAAAGTTGTTTCTTGCGTATATGCACTCGTCCGTCACAGGAATGAGACATTTTTGGTTCCCCAATCTTTAATGAAATACGAAAGACTGCAAGTCAACGTGAAGCGCTGCCACTTTTAAGCATTTGGTGTAAACTAATGTTATTATTTGACTCTGATTTAAAAACTGGGGAGAACTCGCTATACATTATTTATATACATATCTCTACGAGCTTTTAAAAAATTTACTGAAAGAACAAAAGGGAATATCAATAAAATGAAGAGTGTAATAATAATATATTCTCTGTATAATCACATTTTACTTCCAAATAAAGTGAAATAAAACGCTTCGAATTTTGTTTTAGTGAGCGTCTTTTTTTGGAATAGACTTGTGAAATATAAATGATATTTTACGCATGTTTCAATGACACTCTCTGTTTTGGAACACCTGACTATATTTGTTTTATTTTATTATTTGTCAAAAAAAAGTATAGAGAATCGTGACCTAAAATTTCCAAAATGCTCCATCACTTCATACATCATAAATAATAAACCAATTTTTCACAAGTGCATCTAGCAATAGTTTGACTTGTGAGCACTCAGCACTCTCTTTAAAAAGCTATATGACGACAATATGAATCATTTTACTTCTTACAGAAACACCAGCAGGTGTGTAATTTCATTGGTATCATAATGAACTCCTGGTTGAAGGATTGAAATGAGATTTACGGCAGCCTGAATCGCGAGGTATCAGTATCAACATCAACACAAAACTAAATATAAAATGTATGTGCATGTACAATAATAATATGTATGTATGAAAAATAGTGAAACAAATGTATGTGTGTAGGTATGTATATACACTTTATTTACAGTGTAAATTCTTCTGGTTTTATTTGGTATACATCTAGGTCTGTATAAAGGTGACCTGCTACTACTTTCCAGCTTTTTGACAAAAATACAAAAAATAGAACCTATTGTGTAGTAAAAAAAAAGGTCTTGAACTCTCGTTGTTGTAACCGTGACCCTTTCTCCAACCCACCAAAATTTTGACACCGTGAAAATGAAAGTACACAACACTTTCACAACACAACCCCGGATTTTTTCAAAGAATCGTAACCCTGCTATTTCTATATACCTATGTAACTTATATAAAACACATATATAAATAAATATCCTGTGAAATACGTATTTATGATTTCATCCCTAGCCGTACGCACTACGCGCACATATGGTTCACTGCAGTTGTATTTATTGCCCCTTGGTCTTTTTCATTTAATTTTTTCTGTCTTGATATGAAATGAAGATAAACCTTGCAACGATGGAGGGAAGTACTGTGCTAACTATTTTTTAATCGCTCGGTATTTTTTGACATAATTATTTTTGAGAACTCCAATTGAGACATTAACAAGTGCATATAAACTCCTTTTCCATATAATAACATTTTGTCTCTATGCATTTGAGATAGACGCTGTAAACTCTTGTCAATACAAATAGGTGTACACTTTTGCCAAGTTGCAAAAGTGATGGAAATACTGATTGGGTTATATTGAACATATTTGAAGTAAAAGTGCATCTGCGTGACGTCTGATCGAATGGAACCAGTGTGTACCAGTGAAACTGTACTGAACGGTGGGCATCCTGACCAACAGATATGATTATATGACGTCCGTTACAAATGTGCTCACAGTCCTTATAATAACAAGTAGCTGATGAGACCAAGAATACTTGAAGTGAGTTTCAAACTAGCTGGAAAAAACAAAAGACGAGCGGTAAAATGGACACTGAAACAGCCTATCAACTTTTTGTATTTTTATGGAACCCTGAAAAGTCGTAAAGGTGAAGAATGGGCACGGTTGTTCTTTGACAAAGTTACACTTGTCCCAAATTGATCTTATCATAGCCTTTCCAACGCTTTTAAGATTCTTATCTCTCCTTCTGTGAAAATTGGAAATGGGAAATAAAGCGTCAGGGTGGTGATGAAACCATTAGTTTTCCCCGCGAGTTTTTCTCTCTTTCTCTCTACAATTTCTTTTTGGCTACTACGGTTTATTCACACAGTGTGTTTCACTCCCTCTTCCTGGATGACACTTTTCTATTTTCCTACACTAGACTATCTGCTGCGTTTATGTGGCATACTCTTCTCACATTTGCAGTTCTCATCTGTGGGAAAAATCTTGTTCTATTTTCAACTTTACCACTGAAGCTTAGAAACCCCGTATAATCTTCGCCGTTAGAATCAACAAGCGGGGAAATGAGGGCAAGAATGAGATCTTGAGTGTGGGAAAGTGATAGGATAGCAATTTCAAAAAACGATCAGCAATAACAGGATTTTATTCTACCAGCAGTATAATTTATCAAAGGTCAGCAATAAGGGTATCAGAATTAGTATAAGCTTAATTGTTTGCTCACTCAAAGTGAAAGCAATTTCTTTTTACTGCAAATCAGAATGATGACATCGAAGAAGACGAAGAAGGTGTCCTAAAAAATATACTGTGCATTCAATGTACTGCATTGTGGGGTTGTGAGACATGTAAAATCGGATGATGACAGGCAATATAGAGCAAAAAATCGTTTTGAATTGATACATCTTACCGAGGAATCTAAAATTGGCATGATATATGTATACCTTTGATAAGGTAAGTGACATACAGTACGAACAATTTTAACAGGTTTTTAGAGCGATGAATTTTTTTTCCAAGATTGTTATTGGCTAAAAAAAAAAATTTAATTTTAATTTCATGGCAAAGTGAAAAGTATAAACTAGGCATTATAACCTGCTACTTTTATGTCTATTTGTACTTTTTTTACTATTCACCTCTTTCATGCATGCATCAGCATTTTTCTCCACAAAAGTAAGAAGATTAAATGGGTCATTGAAACCTGTTTTTGAAACTTTAGAGTTTGCAATTTTTATTTATGAATCAAAAAGAAAAAACAAATTTAATTAACTGTCGCAGCATCTAGAAATCATAGGCCTCCATACCTGGAGAAATCACACTTTTAGAGCGCAAAGGTGAAATATCAAATCATGTTTGCTTTCTAATTACACATACTAATTTGCAAAAGTATTGTCCATGCGGGGGTCCATTATAGCTGTATTTGAACTATTCATTGGATCATATTGAGGAAGTGGTGTATACCAAGGAATCTAAAATGAAAGTATTTATATAAAGGCTTTACTAAATCTTCATGACTCCAATAGTACAGGCTTTCATTTTAGATTCCTTGGTGTATACCATGCGCCGTATCCAAGGCGTAGTATGTGTGAACTGATTGATTTTTGTATATTTTTTTAATAAATTGTTACGATTTGGAAGGTGTAATATTTTTACAAGGTTTTAATCATTTATTTAGCATTTTTTTGAAACAATTGAAAAAATCGACAAATATTTATGAAAGGTTGAATAGCGCTCTTTCGTAAACGGCAAACATGGAGTCCGAGAACGAACTCCTACACCATAGCCAAATTCCTAAGCCCACGAAAGCAGATTTTGAAAGCGATGGTCCATTACCTCATGGATGGGTGGAAGTTCCATTTGCAGCATTTCGGTATGAAGCTCAATTGTTTTTAATGTTAATCCTTTTTATGCAATAACGTGTGCTAGTAGTGGCCCCATGCCTTTCTCACTTGCCATAAAATATATCTTGTCGATAGCAATACTCCTGCTGATACTCTTTTGCATTCTAATAAATTAATAATTATCATTTTTATTACGTTAGAAATTTTCAGTGTGGCATTCCGTATTTGACCACACTTATTGTAAGTATCCGCGACGGCGCATTCCGAGGAGGCTTAATGAGATTCCACCATCCATCGGAGTACACACAGGATGAACTTGACGAAAATACCCGTTCCCACAAAATGGTAATCCGGAAATTTCGTTTCAAATTAGTTTGAATAGGCCAAAAAATATGAAAAGTGCAAAAAGAATAATGTTTTCATTCATTTTGTACACAGGAACAATTCCTTTTCATCCGCGATTTGGCAAGCAAATTCTTTTTTCCTCTAACGTTTTTTCTACTCAACAAAGTATGAAAAAATTCAACAGTAATAATTATTGTTTACCTTTTTCTAAATTGTAGGGTATGGCAGTTACCAAATTCATGCTCATCGTTCGTTTGTTCCTCTGCTTCAATACTTCTGTCCAGCCCTGCAATATTAATAACGCAATGGACATGGACACCCCGCATCCTTTTGAAAAGGAACGTGACTCTCCGCTTCTTCGCACAGGTAATAATAAGGTGTTAAACATTTTGCATTTTACATGTAACCAAACTTTATTTTTAAATAGCCACATTGAAATTTCAGGGATGATAGCACGAACGCTGGCGTTTATTGCCATTGTTTATGCATCTGTGGCATGGCGTAACAAGCTACCACCTTTCAAACTCAAACCAATAAAAGAGGTGAAAATTTTTCATTGATTAATTTTTATTAAACAAATGATAGAAATAAAGCGTTTTTTTGTAGAAGAAAGAGAAAACCTGGAAAGATGTTCTGGAATACTGGAAGGGCGTGAGCGTTTCGGAACCAATATTGGAATCTTTCGGGGTATTTTTAGCAGCGTTGACGCTTCCACTACCAGAAATGAGAGAAGATTACAGATATGTATCAATAATCGCGCTCATTCCAGTTTTGGTGCTATTAGCTAACATAACTTTTGACGCTCTCCGGTGCATGTACAATGACATTAGGTTGACGTGGTGGAAATTCAAGTTGTTTACATTTTTTCAAGAAGTGAGAAACATTACGTTACATTCTTCAACTATTTCGTTATGTGTCCTCTTCCACTTGTGTTCACCTGTGTAATTCTTTTTTACGCAGTTTGGGAGTCTTTTTCTATTTGCTAGTCTGATAGCAGTTCTCGTAATAAAATCAGGCTTTCACAATAACTGTGTCACTTTGGGAGTGGAAATCTTCATTACAAGGATGCTCACCCCTTTTCTCATTTATTTTGTATTTGTTGGCCATGAATTAAGAATGCTAATGGTATCGATACAGGTGTTTTCTACAGATGCATGTTTTCAAAGTTCTGGGACTTTTTACCTGCCGTTCCTCCAAAACTTCTGTGAAATTCGTAGGTGGAGGTTGTGCAATGTTGATTTTGGTGCTGTTACTGAAGCTGATTCAAACGACCACCGAGGACTATATCTGCGCATTAGCTATTGAATATTTAGCGGTTTTTATGATATTTAGCACTATCATCCAAATACATACACTCCTACTTAATTGCCGAGAGATTTGGACTAAGAGAGATGCTTTTACATCCCGTTGGGCGACATCTGACACGATCAAGGTACAGCTGATTAAACGTGGCATTGATCCTGCGAAAGCAATTGCTGCTGCTGCCTATTATACATCCCAGGACACCAAGTTTAAAAAAGAAAAGCCAGACATCATCGCTGAGGATTCTCCAGCGAAGAAAGCTAACTAATATTTAAACCAAAAACCTTTATCGAATATTGCTTTGAATTTTAAATGCTGGTACCTGTATTTGGCGAGTATGACAAATAAACTAACTAAGTGCCAATGTCAGTTTTATAAGGAAATGTAATGTAATTATAGTTAACGGGACAGCAAGTAATAAGCTCGTCATTTTAAGAATAGTCTCACTCCTTGTGACAGCAAATAAAGTTTGATAATAAATTAGCGGTTCTGCTGCTACAAGTAAAATTGTAAAAATAATTAGTTATTAGTTCCTTCGCAAGACTGAAAACAAGAGAAGATTTGTTTTGAGTCATATGAGCAGAAGCCATCTTTTACACATCCCTTTAGCAAAAATTTCATTCCGACTTTTGTCTGATAATATATTGCACTCTCTACGATCATTACTCAAGTTTGTTGGTTTGATGAGTGAAAGTAAAGTTGAAGTTAGGACGATGCACGTGTCTCCATTCATTCTGACATCTGTGTGGCGAGCAACTTTGTCTTCCAAGATTTAAACTTTGCGAGCTGCCACTCTACCAGAGTAATAATAATAAAACATACCGCAATATATGTAGGTAGCAAAACTCTGTAGGCATTTGGAGCAATATTTCTTAAACATTTCTCCGAGCTCTCTCTCAGTAATCATATCAAGCCACTTTGCTCGCAATTTTCAGTATAGCTATTTATACAGCCTTACTGCCTACCTATGTGTCTTATGTGCTATACGACGACTATTGTATTTGACACTTGAATTCATTTGATTTCCTTTTGGTAAAAGACAATTTCCTCTTCTCATGGCACAGATGGCACAAGTCAATGTAATGAAAGAAAACTCGTGTAGGTATGCATGTATGGCTGGAATACAATAAATGAATTTATTTGTTAACTGGATCCACTCAAGCAACTATGATCCCGATAGAGTAAAAGGAAGTAGCACTGAATCATATCACTCTAGTTATCTAGTTTCCAAAATGGAAAATTCAAAACCGTGTGTAGTTAGGTATCACAAAAGGAATCTTTTAGCGTGACGAATACAGTAAGAAAATAGAAAGCAAAATTCAAGAAAGTGTGAATGTGGCTATTTGACTCAAGGCGGTTGGCACTGACATAAAGAACGAATCCCATGTATTGCCAAACTATAAACAAAATATCGAATATGATTACGTTTTTCTTTTGACAACTTTTTGAACTATGTATGCACTGCTATAATACAATATTATATATTATTACATTCAAACTGATAACAATACGGACAAATAGAAATATTCCATGTTTATAAATCTATCATCGTCATCGTATTCAATCATCCGATTTTCGTCCACTTGAGCATATACTTTTATACTTAGGAATGATGACAAGCACATTGTTTTAAAAATCCATGATGTCTTTTCTCTTTGATATGACGATCGCTGTACAACATACACATACAGCATATAGGTACATTGCTTATACACAAACACCCACATTTAAAGGGGATGAGTACGAAAAATATACTGCACGAGGATTGTGTGTTGGCTGCTAGTGCTGCTCCTATAACATCTTACTATGAGTTTCAGTTCCATTTAACTCACACATCTTAAAGAGGATATGCCGCTTGCTAACTCACTTTACTTTCTTTTTCCTTCAGAGACTCTCGTTTTACGTTTCAGGCATATCTTGCCACTTTTCCTGTAAGCTTGTCTTTGTGCACTTGTGTGTCTTTTCTTGCTTTTTTTCATTTAGCTATCTCTTCTCAACATCAGAGATGAGTGAACAAACAAGACACCGCATTGATAGCGAGCAGTGATAGAGTGAAAGTACATCCCGGTTACAGTCTTACGTTCTCCCCATTTTCATCTTGCAAAAGTACACTTTCCCCATTCCACATATACTATACCTATATTCCTATTACCTCTTTCCACA
Organism: Paronellides praefectus; assembly: GCA_027744595.1. Classification (NCBI taxonomy): domain Eukaryota; kingdom Metazoa; phylum Arthropoda; class Collembola; order Entomobryomorpha; family Paronellidae; genus Paronellides; species Paronellides praefectus. The sequence continues at coordinate 13,420 of JAITYZ010001198.1, forward strand.
TGAAAGTAGTATATATACAACACACACTGTACATTCGTATGTATCATATCACATTCGCAACACACAAAAAAGTGCAAAATACTTTTATCCCTTATTTTTTTGTATCTACTTTACATATACAGTGTATATTATAGACATTTGTACAATTGTACAATCTGAGCTGATAATAATAATAATTTGAAATGAAAAATAAGAATGCATATAGTATTTTGATATTGTGCCAGTGGAGGAATAGCTACAAAATGCTTTTTACTTTTGGTACGAAAGAGTGCCAGTTTTCAATTATTGGTCTTTTACACTAACGATCGGTGGAAGGAGAGAGATAGTGTATTCTGCAAAATCGGCAAAAGATTATACATAAGTATACTCACTCTTTTCATCCTTCTTTTAAAGATGTCTTTTTTCATGCAATTTTATTTTCCATTTTTTTCAAATTCCATCCATTTATAAGGAGCAATACACAAAAAATCGCCTGTTAAAGAACACTAAAGAAAAAAGTTTCAAGAAAGACAAGCTGCAACAACTTGATGTAGGGTGCTTTTAATAATATAAGAAGAATACATGTTCAGCAGAGAGCACACACTCAGATAGCCAGAGTAATCGTGCTCCTTTTAAAGAAGGGAAAGCTTTTACATGGCAAACTCTCGCTGTTACTAGTGCTTCACTCCTTTCCCACTCTTCTGTTTCAAGCACAAGGGACGAGAGAGCTGCATGGGTACAAAAAGAAATCAACAAAAGCAGTCACCCGCCAGTTCGGATTAGGAACGCTGTTGAAACACTACTTGCTACATTGCGCTTGCAGTCGCAGCTAAAAAGGGAAGGGAACGAGCGAAGAACAATTTATAAAACGAACATTTCTTTTTTTTACCGGCAAGTTTAAATGTCTATTTTTTGAGTGACTCAAGTTCATAGTAGCGTTAATTTCCTACAAAAAAATGGGGATGTCTCTTTAACTGCTACTGACATATTACACATAGAACACAGACACTAACTCAACTGGTTCCAAATTTCTAAATCAAATAACATTTAAAACGAGAAAGTTGCTGTGTCGTCGTGTCGCTTTTTGCTGGGAGCTACTAAATCATACATTTTCAACGAGTGTCCATGTTAAGTGCATCCCACTGGAAAATAAAAACTTAAAAAGTGGAAATATAAAGTTGAGTGAATAAATGAAAAAAAAGTAAAAATGCCCCGTGAAATTTTTAAAACTTGAGTTTAAAAATAATTTTCTTCAGAGTAAAAAAAAGAATAGAATGTGTATATCTAATTCGATTGAAAGTTGGCGGAAGGAAGTTATGTGTACTAGGCAGTGGTAGTGCAACTAGCAACTTGTTTTTGTTTCTTGTTTATGACCACCAACATCCGAGCACATCATGTCCTTATAACAAAAGAAACGACTCGTACTTCCAAAACTTGTCCCCTTATTCTTTTTACTGGAGGAAGCCAATAAAACGCATAATGTATTGCCACTATCACAAAAGAAAATGAGCTGGCAAGTTGTTGAGAGGTCCACATAAACTAAGAATGCTGGAAACACTAGACTTTTGTTGTAACTTGAACACTTTTTTTCCCAGCAACATTCTACTTTTTAACTATCACAATTTTGCGTCGTGTCGTATGTCCTGAAGAGATGCTGTGCTGTGATATCAAATATAAAAGAGATTTCAAGAGTTAAAACGGAACGATCTAATTCAGCTACATAAACGCTTCAAAAAATAATGTTGCCAGTCTTCCTATACAATTTTATTAGCATGCTTCCTGCTTCTTTTCACTTTTGGTGGAATAGTGTGTTGTAGTTGTAGGCTTATGGCCGGTAAAAGAAGTGACAAAACAGCATCAGCAGCACATATGATCATCTAAGTAAACATGAGGACATCCAAGCACTGGGTATAAAAAGCAAAGAATAACAACAAGAAAGAGACACCAAAGTACCACTAAAAAGTGTGTAATGCATACCTCCAGTAGTTGTAATAATAGTGGTGAAAAAATGGAACGAGCAACTCATTCATAAGAGCCGTTTATGTGCTGTAATTGGCAAAGTTTTTGTGATAAAAAGTGCACAGGAGCACACAAGAAAAAACATATCCAATGGATCATCCGGTCTGATAAAGCTGACTTCCACATGGGCATCCCATCTCTTCCGGTACTGTTCCCTATTTACACAGTTCCATAATTTGACTGTACCCCATGTGGAGTTCTACTTCACAAAAGTAGTATTACTACATGTATAATATAACTTCAAATATTATTCCACGTATTAAAAAAAGAGCAAACGTTTGAAATGAAACTAGTTTTGGAATCCAACATTGCAAAACTGCCTGCGGCTTGTTTGTCGAACTGAATGATTTGCCGAACATATCGGTCATATAGTCGTAAATTCGTAACAATCGAGACAAAAAAATACGTTCACGTTCAAAACCAAGCCGGTTTGCTTATACCATCATTTTCTATCCAAAAACATAAAATTGGCATCTCCTGTTTTTCGGTATAATAACAACATACCATTTTCCATTGGTTCTTTTGTTTAATTGTCATACATTCATTTTACCAGAATCGAAATCTGAAAAGTTATTTAAGTTATGATGGGCATTGTCGGTTGTATCTCGGATGGTAAAAAAGTGAACAATCAGGTGATTTCACATTACAATATATAAAAAGTTGAACACAAAAAAGATACTCTTAACTTCGACGAGAAGTTTTGCTTCAAAAAAAGGCAGCAGAGAAGAGACCAAAGGCATGATAAGAATTATTATGGACTGACTATTACGACATCCATTACCTTGTTCAATTTTCTTCCATTTGAAAACTAGTAGTAATATCATTCCATAAACTGTGAAGAGACAGAGAGAGAGAGAGAGAGGGCCGAATAATAAAAAAACTGGGAGACAAAGTATGTGTGTAGTCTTTTGCTGCGCGCCATGTCGTGCATACTCATATACCTATGTATGCATGGTTTGGTTCAAGTAAAAAAGTAAGAAGAAAAAAAGAGAGATACGGTCTTGTCGACCTCGTGAATGTCGAATACTCGTAAATATGGAAGAAAAACGAATCCGGTTCACTTCCATTTTTATTATTCCTTTGTATTTTAAAGCTGACAATATCTTCTCACGGCCTTCTTCTTTGCATCCGCAGAAAGTCGAAAGATACACATTTTAAGGTACAACACACTTCTTTTTTTACTACAATGGAGATATGGAGTTCATTTTATTCTCGGAAAAAAGAGAAAGCATTTCCATACATGATCATCGTTAAAAAAGAGCACTTTTCTCTCTCTCTCTTGTGATGCGTCTGACGGAGGAATATACAAAAATATGTAGAACAAAATGGAGAAAATACGTTAAAGAGAAAGTAGTACATAATGCTAACGCAAATATAGTACCTTAATAACTTGCGCCAGTGTTCTAGGAAAACGTGGTCTTCTTCGTCACCATTCAAGATCTGGCCAGACCCCCTGGTAGCACAAATGGTTGCACGGAGAAAATTTATTATTCCAATGCAGATTTGCATTTGTGTTCAGTGTTGGTCCTCTTGTGACGCTGTTATTTTAACACGTACACATGCGTTGTCCACCTGAAACTACATTTCCTTAAAAAATTTAATGTATCTAGACTCTTGCAATGCACCACTGCTATGTATTGGGGATGTCTGTACTTCTTTTGCCAGTTAGGACACAAAAGTATAGCAGCATCCAAAATACCAAGGTCCAAATGGAAAAAAAAACTGTTTAGTAAACTTTATTTTATCTGTTTTCCTTATTCTAAAGTCAAATACTAGAGCCAAAGTATTTGGGTTGCACGTGCAGACAAAAAAAACAATGGAAAGTAAAGTCCTCGTTACTACGCTCCTTCTGATTAAATGTTTGGTACACATTCACATTGCGTAATATCCAGGTGAAAAGAAAACTTTCATGTGGTTGGTTTTTTTACGAATTCTGCCATTGGCTGCTCTGATTCTACAAAACAGATAAAAGAATGTATATATGTTTTCACAAAATATTTATGCAAGAGAGAAATATGTATATATACAATGCACTATAATGCAAATGTATTCATAACCATGCGTTAACTACCATTATTGTTGGTGAATTATTTCATGCATATTTTTTTGGTGACTCTCTGTGTGTAAACTTTGTGTAATGGTTCATCGTGCGTGAATAAAAAGGAGCTGCAAAAGCTTTCTCTCTTCCATAGAAAATATTTTTTTTCTCAAACTGCATTTCAAATTTTGTACAGCTCTAGCTTCCGGTATTTTCCTGCTTTCATGTGTACACAAAAGGAAAGGCTGTACTGTAAAGTTGTACAATGGAAAAGAGTTAGTAAATCTATTATTTAACATAGATATGGACTACTTTACACTTGCCTATTATTCCCTTCCCCCTAAACTACACGTTTTACATACAGAACACCCTCATTATTTCTTTATGCTTTTGAATGCACAACAGCATACATGATTCATTAGGCCTTACATGGTGTAGGCATTATTTAATCACAAAGAAACGTTTACATTCTTTAAGTGCATGCTTTCAATTTCCGAATTTCATTTCACTTTGTCAATGGAACAAGAGTCAGGAGTGGGCTTAATCCACGATGATACCATTTCAATTTATCATCCGAGCTAATGTCAGTGAACTCCATTTAAGGAGATGTCATCCTCTTAGTATGTTTATATATTATTCATTGAAAATTTAATTTTTTTGTCGTTTCAGTTTTGATGTAATCCAATATTTGAGTTTCGTAGAAAATATGGCAGAACAGGATTAAAATGAAAGGCAGCATGACAAAAAGTTTTAACTTTCCTCACGCCAATTATTATGGAGAGAAAAAATGTGCATAAAATTCTTTTTTTTTGTCGGAAATATTATCACAGTAAATGCTCTTATCACATTGACGAGACCTCCTTTTCCTATCCCGTCCTAATGCCGTATATTTTATTCTGAAATTTCCGGGAGCTAAATCGACCGCATAATTTCCTTTTCGCAAATGAGTAGATGCTGATTCATGGATTAGGCTAACACTGTCCATTTGTACGCGCTCGTAACTACTGCTGAACTGGTTTTGCCTGAAGCTTTGTATAAGTTAACTTGGAACCCATTTTCAGATAAACCGCACAACACCGGTCCTTATACAAAGTACTGGTTAAAACTCACTGCATTTAGGAGAACTTTGGGAATATGCAATATGAAATGACCTTCAAAGGAAAATGGAGGAGGAAAGATAAATGAAAAGTCCACAACATCTGTCTTGTGTCAACCAAGGGGCTGACTGGCATAATGAAATATTATGTCTTCTCCTTGGTTTAGGAAAGCATAAATCCAAGATAAATATGTACATAAATTGTACTGAATAATTAATAAGATATTGGCTAGGAGTTGAGGATTATGTTTGCAAAATGCATATTACATATACATTAGTAATATCATATATGACTGCTATGGAAGGTTAGATAGCAATGGAAAAGAAGTTTCACTTTTGAGAAAAGTATGGAATCGTATCTCTGTTATTTTTGCAACGTTTGTGGAATATCTCAAGAACCATCATTATGATCTCGTCAGCGATCAGTGTTATGTAAGGATATAAGCAATGTTGAATACCAATAATCACGCAACAAGGAACACCAGCTGAAAAAGTTAACACAAATAAGGTTGGATGGCAGATATCTCTTCCCTATATTCTGTTGTGAACGTAAGGAGAAAATTTTTACTGGATTGCCTTTTGTGATTGAACTAAAATGACAAGTCCCTACAGGAGCGTCTGACGTGGTGACACTTGGGATCCTAAAAAAAGGATGTAAAAATGTGACCAAGGAGCAAAAGAAATCCTATGATTCGGGTGAAATGAGATATAGGCGCTTGGTACGCTTAGCAGCAGACAGCGCCAATGCATGTGTGCCGAATACACAGTGCTCACACACGTGTATACCATTTTCCCAATGTACACAAGTGTGCATAAATTATATACATATATAGCATTAGGTATAATAAAATATAGTATGTACCTACGCTATATCATCCATACATTGTGCATTATATTTGCACGTGCGTATATATATCAAATATAGCTAGGAACACAGATCAAAAAGTCTCACAGAGTTATGCTCAGATATAGACACTTTTTATGGCAGAGTGAAAGCTGAACTGGTTTGAAAGCACGAATTATATCAGGTTAAATGTTATGTAGGTATGTATGCTCACGTAACAATTTCCATGCAAAACAGAGTCATTTTTTTGCTAATGTTGACTTTATTGTTGTCGGTATGCTTCTCTCTACACATATACATCCGACTTGACTTTTTACAGTTTAAAAAAATTCTTTGTATCTATATATTTTACAGAGTAAAAAGTGAGCATCATATACATACATACATTTAGTTATATTAAAAAAAGTAATAATAGTAAAATGGCCTTATCTACCAACATTCTTTCAACATACAGACATACACACAAATACCTACGTACTATCTACCATGCTATCTACCACCGTGTACAAACAGGGTGAATTATATTATTCTACTCGTGTGTACACATGTTGGTGAGGAAGGAAATATAGGCAAATGTAAGCAAAATTGCAATGAAAATATCTGCCGACTTTATATCTTTAGTGCTCACTCACCCTCATAGCTTTTGGTTGGGTGAAGGCGTCTACCTTTAAACTTGATATGTCTGCAACCTTTCTCCCTCGTCAACTTCTTTCCCACTTGCTTCCTTAAAGATTTTTTTTCCAGATAGAATATTATGATCATGCATATATGCAAGGGGTATCATGGGAAAAGCTCGACTTAAGAGATATGATGGTGTGTGTGCCTCTCATACGCACATGCATGCAAACATGCTAGAATCTAAAATGAATCTTTGAAGCGTTATTCCTCACTCCTTTTTTTATACTCTTTGCTTGGTAAACATGTATGTATACATAGCTGCATTAGAGCGAGGAAGGAAACGGCATTTAAATGGTTGCATATCAGGCGGAATAAAAAAAAGCGAAAAAGTTATAAAATGTATATGGCCGGGTCTCTCTATTTCTATTATAGTAAAAAGCATGTATACTACTTCAAACAATGCCATAGTTTACTCACTTTTCTCCCTCTCACTTTCTCCCTAAAATTGCTCTTTTTCAACTTATTCCAGCCAACCTATCCATTCATAAAGAGATTTGGCTTGGGAAAAGCAAACAGATTGTCTTGCAATCGCAAATGAAATACTGACTTAATTTTAAAACTCTTCGAGTAGAAAACTAGCTTTGATCGTATGCATTGTATTTTGTTCTTTCTCCCACAACTGTCCTCCTCCCTCTAGTTTTCTCTCTCTCTTTCTCGTGCTAAGAGAAAACCGTTAATTTCATATGCGGACAGAAATCCCTCAAGAATGTTTTAGCATCAGAGTATTTTATGGATGCTGGTATGTTTGATGGTGACGGTGGCAGTGGTGCGCAAGTGAGCGTTTATAAATTTTGTGAATTAAGCCAGATTAAATATGTATGAGTCTTGAGCAGGGAAAGTAATATCGTTCACAAAGTAGTAGTAAATTGACTCACTCACATCAGTACCATTATTAGTAGTGCCAGTAGAAGTAGCAGCACAGGAACAACTTTGTTGTTTGTCGTTACTATTATTATTATTATTATTATTATTATGATGATGATTTTCCAACAACCGAAATGGACGGAGGAATTGAGCTACCAAAAACACTTTCCTTGCTATTATTACTGCATATTATACTACTGTTGCTGAAAGCATCACAAAATGCGGTTATAGCCAGTCAATATTACAAAGTACATATTATTTGATGATATAGCAGTTATGGGAGTATGCTTCTGTGAGCTTTTTCTAGTCTGTCAGTTGTCACGCTGAGTATGAAAACGGGAAGTTTTCCGGAGAGAAATATGAGGATAGGAAGGAAGGAAAGCATAAAATAGCCTGTTATGAGCTTCTTCTTCTTCTTGCTTGGTTAGCTTCACTTGGTTGATGATGGTGGATGACGGTCCTTGCAGTAGCAGCAGCAGTAGTGTTGCAGCTGATAACTCTGCATAGGAGCATCAGACGAAGAAAAAGTAATATCTGACCAAGTGAAAATCGTAAGAAATCCAAACGGAAATCTTTTTATTTCGCCCGGTTTTTTCCGTGTCGTGTGTATATACGGTGTATGTCTAACAACCTACAATATTATTATATATTTTGCTGTGTGCAGTGTTTTTCTGCTCTCATGTCATTCCCTCAAACCTCCCCAGTGAATGGGTTGAAAGCTGAGAGAGAGAGGGAAGAATAAGAGTAAGTAGTGTAGTTCCTGCATCAATAGAATATTGCTGTGGGACATGTGTAATGGCGAATGTGCTCTGTCTGTATTGTTGTATAACTACAAACTTTTCTACTCTTTTTTCTCTCTCCTTTCTCCCTGTCTGTTTAAGAGGGACGAGCGTTATGAACACACAAAAAAACTTTACCTCACATGAATACTGAATATACACAATCCCTTCATTCTGAAGAGATGACATGATTTTTGTACATTTTGTACACGGGTGCTTGGGTACGTAGAAGCAGCTACTTTTGTCATGCATAAGATTTTTTGTATTATGCTCAAAATTCCACGATAACGACAGTAAACCAACTACTTCAATAAGAACATATTATTTTCTTTTGGGGGAAAGGGAACAAACAAGGAAGGAAACGGAACAACAAAAATTGTTACATTATACATGCAAAAATGGGGGAAATAGCAACAAGAAATAAGGAAGACTCTTTTTTTACTGTGAGATACATAGAAGCAACATGATTTGGGAACCGACTGTTTTTCCTTGACATTTAGTACAGCCCCTTGTGTCAGAGACATATCGCTCCCTTCCCCCACATGAAAGTCGCAATTTCCACTGATATGTCGCATAAAATATTATATATGTATGTATGTTACGTAGGTATATAGCCTCTTGCATTTTGCTAGTGCAACTTTGGCTATCTATTTTTCATAAGCCAAAGACATTGCTTTGTTGCCCTCTCATGAACATCATTTTACAACAAGTAACAATACAACAGATGAAACTTTCTTTTCCATGTCCTTGGATGATAAAAGTAAGCATGATAGCGTGCCTTGTATAGTATCTCAAGAGGAGAAGCTTATTGCACGACTCTGCCAGCAGTTTTACCACTTATGAAAACGACCCTCTCTCTCTCCCTCTCCCTCATACACACTCTCTCACTGAAACATTGTAAGTGTGTGTGGGCAAATGAAGAAATAAGAAAAATTGTCGTTTGGTGGAGCAGACCCAGTGCACAGTCATCTGTTTTGATTCCTTGGACAGGGAATGGAAAACTAGTGTCTATTAGACAAGTAGTTCTATATTTTATACCCGGAAATACCCACCTCAAGACACTGGATCGGTGGTGTAAGTACTTCTTTCATTTTGCTAGACTCCTTTGAGAGAAAAATGCAACGAGAGAGAAGAAGTAGCTCCATGTTAGATATAATTTTCCGTGGCTCACGTCACGTTGTGGGTATATCTCTAGATACACTGCAAGTAGGTAAGATACATTATCTCTCTTGCACAAAGATAACTACTCCCAGTGAATTGGGCTATATACATATGTATGTATTTTTTATAACAGTCGTGTCGGAATTCCCTATTGAAAACAGATCTGTGTGACATCCTTGTGACACTTTTATTTGTGACTATCAAGAGTAAAGGGGCTAAGCAGGAGGTGTGGTACTTTTTTTTAGCATGGAGTAAAAGGAGATAAATTGACATACTGAGAAAAAGAAATAAAAATAAGTAAATCGCAACTTTTTCTCCTTGCTCCCTGCCTACTTAATCCTCATTTCTTTTTATTTACTGTACACAGGTCCTTGTCCCAACATCATCGTCGTAATCATCATCATCATCCTCCGCTTGGCTGCTGCTGAATATTCTTGCAAAAGAGCGACGGAGAGCATAAGAGGAGGTAAAAGAATTTACGGCCACCATGTATCACCTTATCTGCCAGCAACAGCACAAGGGCATTAACGACCACCCCCACTACTCCTGCTACCATCAACAACAGCTTCATTGCAATAACAATCAGCAACATCAAGATCATCATCTTCATTACTGTCACACATGCCATATAGAAGTAACAGCAGCAATTGCTTTACTGAGCTCCAAAATCGCCAATGCCAGAAGCTCAGAAAAATAGATTCAAATCTTGAAGACATCTCATTTTTGTTCTTTTTCAAAGATAGATGTGTAATGAACGTAAAAATGGAGATTCCTTTCACTCTATTCTTGTGTATGTGTAATAATAACAAAACATGATATTTTAGATATAGCCATATACATATAGTGCAGAGCTCAACTGCTGTGCGGTGTATAATAATCGGAGCAGCATCGCCGGTTTTCCAGTAGCAAGTTGATTGCGTTGTCTCCTTATCATCCCTGACATTATCATAAGCATGATCAGCCTCTCCATTACCATTTCTTTTAAGATTATGATTGGAGGGGTGGAACAACCAAAAATTTATTCAACTTTTACCATACCCACATTACATATTACTCTGGGAAAGAGTTTCATTCTCAAATAAAAATCATTTAAAAAATAACTGTTACGACCAACTCCATTGTCTTTGCAAGTTATCCAGCCACATTGCTTGAGGAAAAAATGAAGGAACGGTCTGAATGCCCACCACTCACCCTTTGGCCTTGTCATCAGGTATCAGCAATGGCAAAAGTGTTGCAGAAATACATGTAGAAAATATATTAGCCACCCATGTACCATTATCATCTCCACAGTTGCTAGCAATAAGGTGCATTTTCTTTAAGCCGCTCACATACACGTAGCGAATCACCTACAAGAATTCAACAAAATTGCACCGCAATCATCAACACTAGCAAGAACTCCAACGAAGTGTAACAAGCGGCGTTTCACCTTATACCCAAAGCGTAAAAAAGAAAGAAAATGACTAAGGCGTTGTGTTACGGTGCTTTGAGAGCAGCTGGACCCTTCCAGTCATTCGTTATTCGTGTGGAGCCACAGCTGTATCCCGGCCCCGGTTCACATTTTACACGGAAGTAGTATACCATACTTTCTTTTCTCTCTACAAAGTTATATACCTAAAAAAATATAAAAAGGGTCGATTCACAAAACGTTTGTGTTTTACTTTTTATATATATTATTATTCTATTGTCTACAAGTTCCCTTTTCCCATTGTGTGCCAAAGAAATCGACCAAAAAGTGGAGAGAGAGAGAAAGCAAGGAGACAACGAAAAACCTGGCTATATACTATATATATCGCTTTCTCTTTGGATATTATTTCAACTATACATAGGTACATACCTACATATTATACATATGTACGTTGGTGCACCAAAATAAAGTTGAAAGTTGATGATTTACAAGAAAATGACGATGATGCTTTTTGTCTGGACGTCAAAGTCAAAATTCCGTCGCCCTTTTCATCAACAAAAGTTTTAAGACAAACAATTTTTTTTGTCCTCTGTCAAGCAGGACGTGAAAGTATAAAAACAGTATATAAACAACTGGTGTTGTGTGTAATGTCCAACAATGGACAAGTACTTTTTCAGCTACGTCCAACCCTTAACAATTTACTACGTACTTTCTTCGAATTGTATGAACGTCATGTATTACAACAATCATGTCAAAGAGACTAAGTGAGACACGGACTTTTGTTTATAAGCTTAAAAACTAAGTTTTGTGCAAAGAGGAAAACATAAAGTGAGAATTACAGTTTTTTGTTGGAGGCAAAAGTAAAAGTGTACTATAGTTATTGTATAATTTAGCAATGAAATTTTAGTCAAGTTTATATAATATGGGCTATGGACACTTTAATTAAAGAGCCAGTGGAGTGAAAAGTGGTACCCCATGTGCGTATTGTGCATAATATATTACAACAATCATGTCAAAGAGACTAAGTGAGACACGGACTTTTGTTTATAAGCTTAAAAACTAAGTTTTGTGCAAAGAGGAAAACATAAAGTGAGAAGTACAGTTTTGTGTTGGAGGCAAAAGTAAAAGTGTACTAGTTATTGTATAATTTAGCAATGAAATTTTAGTCAAGTTAATATAATATGGGCTATGGACACTTTAATTAAAGAGCCAGTGGAGTGAAAAGTGGTACCCCATGTGCGTATTGTGCATAATGACATGCTCGTGTAAAATTTTGTACATTAGAAAGATTTCATAAAGACGAAATAATACGTGAATAATATATTTATGCATGAACAGTTGTTTGTTACTCTGAGTGTGTTTATTATACGATTAATCTCATGAAATTGTTAAATTCCTTTTGTGAAGGTTGGTAGTTGGTAAAGAAAGGAGACAGTTGATGAAATGGGATAATATGTCTTTTGTATTAGTGCAATAATAAGTAGTGCATACAATATATACATACGTACGTGTATTAAATATCAGCATTATTAGCACTAAATACTACATTCGTAAAAGAGAGAGAGATGAATTCACGGGAATGCAATGTAATGGGTCCTCATCTCTTCTTCCTCAGCTCCGACTAAACAACGAGGTAAGGAATTATTTGTCAACAAGATTTAAAATGACAGGAAGAAAGTACGAATTTTGAAAAGAAACAGAAATGTTCTGAGCTCATCATCATTCCATAATAAAATAGTTGATCGTATGAAAGAATTTTGATACTCATGATCATCATGATCGCATTTCTATTTTACGATCACTCCCATTCTCGTCACCGTAGCTTTTACACCCCCACATTTGAGTTTTTCCAAAGACGAGTCTGCGAGAGAAAAGAAATAAGAGCGCGCGGAGAGTCACAATCCCTTTTTTGTATGTTTGCCATTCGATATTATTTGGTCCAAGTTTCCATTTGAGTTACCTTTTATGTGGGGAAAATGATGGAAAGCCTGACACGAAGGGAGACATTGATCGTTGTTTTCTCCTTCTTCATACAGACAAACATTTATAAATGTACTTGAGCTCACACCTACTTGAGTTTTAATTGCTTTTTCTTTCTGTTATAGTCTCTTTGATCTTTCGCAAAGAGATACAGAAAAGAAGACGAAGAAGAAGGAGATAATAAGTAGGAAAAAGGTAGGAAAAGACGGTTTTCTCGAGAAGGAGAGAATCAGTGACAGCTCAACTGGGAGTGTCCACCACTTATTCATTCTCATGACGGTTGAACAACAGCAGGAAAACAGAAGAGCACACCGAATTTTCTGGCTTGTATTCATCCCTACCATCCTACATAGATTCTCTTTTGGAATATAAATACTGGATTGTCGCAAAAAAGAGGTAGAAAACGAGGAGCTCCTGCTGCTTCCTCATACGCGTAGGATTAACTACTCTCTCCAGCCGTGAATAAGGATAAAGGCCGGAACATGGCTATGTACTATTATGCCCGCAAGTTGCAGAAAAGTACTCGAAAAATTAAGGTATGTGCTCACACGTTTTCTTACACATTTATTCATATCCAAAAAGTACGTACGTAGGTGGTAGTTCAATTATAAGAAAGGTAAATAGAAAGATTTAAGTACCAGAGTAATTTAAAGTGTGCCATAATAAGTTTATGGTAACACTATATGAGTGTGTAATTTAATATAGTGCTCAATTTCTTGTGAACCGCTTGAAACCATAATAATTAATATGTAAGTACTTCACTAAAGGGAATAAAAACATAACCTAAAATCGCTTATTATTTTGAAAATAAATAGGTTCCAAGCCTCATCACAAAGAGTCTATTAAAAAATTATCTATCCACATTATGAAAAACTGAAAAACTACATGTTCACATACGTGCGCCAAAGCTACACATAAAATGCATAATAAAAACAAAATACACAGCTAAATTACCATTCTACTACCCCGAGTACTTTAAATTATAAGCATACAAGAAAATGGAGTGATAGGATTTCATGGATGATAGTACTTCTTTTTTAAAGGCTCCCTTGCTGGTAGTTACAACTACACTTGCACATGATGAGCTTGTTGATGTTATTACCTTCCAACATCATCGAACCAATTACGGAAGGGAATAGAAAGTTTTTACAGAGGTATAGTTTGTCTCCTTTGCTTTGTTGACATTTTGATTTTTTCCGTTGCTTGAATGCTCGATTACGATGACTTTTAGCAGATATACCTATATACACATGTACATAGTACACTTACATACGTATGTATGTATTTAGCTGGTGGACTAAAAAAAACTGTACACCGTGCCTTGTTTAGTATTTTGCTAGTAGTGAGTGACGTGGGCGGAATATGCAAATACTTCTTTTTGTTGTTTATAAATCAAATGTGTAAGTAAACGGGCTTTGTAAAAATTAAAATCCGAGATAGGCAGTCATGTTTATAAAACTCGTTATCTCAAATGATGACTTTTAGTTGAGTAATTAATGCAAATTGGAAACAAAATCCTTTCGGAATGATACATTTTCTTCTTCTTTAAATTAGTAAAAGTTCCAAGTAAATCTTTTAGACAAATATGGCATTCAATTAAATTGCTCCAGGAGTTTGACTCAGCTTTCAACTAACTATTAAAATTGGAATAGAAATTTAATGAACCTCAGGTAGGCCATGTCACATGACAAAGAAATGGATGCATGAATACACATTTACATACCTAGGTATATAGGTAGGTATTTACATACACCCAAATTATATATTGTTGAGGAGAAAATAAGACGCTTCAGGGTTGTACAAAGGTAAAAGTTACAATATATTATTATGTGAGAGGTAAAAAGCATGTAGGCAGCACACACCACAAAATGAAAAGTTGATAAATTGTTGGTTAAAAAAGAACTTTCTAAGGTATATGTATAATGTGGTGCGCATTGGAAGGGTTTCTATTCTGTTTTTAAGTTTTCGACAAATAATACTAATACAGTAACAAAAGAAAGTAAACAAGAGTCAGCAAGAAAAAAAGGCAAGTCAAAGACACAGACTATGAACACTTGTGTTTGTGTATATTTGTGAGTGTGTGTAGTACAAAGTACACAAGGTGATGAATAAAACAAGTATTTTTCTCATTCCATTAAAATCTTACCTTATCAAATGTGTGTTGTTGGAAGAAAGAAATAAGGAGAATCGCAGAAAGAAGATGAATAACAAATTAACAAATTTAATTATTTTCTTGTTTTGTATGTATTTCCCAGAAAACTTTGTTAATTATATGCTTCCCTCCAACCTACCACTCAATCTTTGAGAGCGCGGTTGGTTGGCACACTCTTGAATTTTTTTTCTTGTGTCTGGTAACAGGAATTTATATTATTTACACACACACACACTCATACAGAGATACATAGTCAGTTAACAGGGATTATTCTTATAAAAAATTGCCAAAAAGTAATCCTTTCATTTACCTATCGTTTCAAACACAAAAAAAAATATTCTTTTCCCGTCGGCTAAGGTAATATATACTCTTATGGTGGTAGCAGTAGTAGTAGTAGTAATAATAATAACAAAGCTTCTTTCTTTAGAAATGTTTAGTAATCAGTGTTCAACCCTTCAGCCAACATCATTAATCCAAAACCCATTGAGTCAGTCTTAAAATAATATATAACGGCAGCAGAGAAAATGAAAATTATGACAGCTTGAATGTGTAAAATAGGTGGTATGTGTACATGGTAGAAAGATACAGCAGAGTGGAGAGAGAGAGGAGAGACGAGAGATAAAAGGAGCATTTTGCGTAAGAACTTGAGCTAAATTGTCACCAGACACCATAATAGCACTAGAGGAAATAAACAAGAAAAGCGAGAAGAAAGAGAGAGGAAGCTAGGTATTAAAGCAATTATCTTTTTTAGTGCGCAGTATTTTGGTTAAACAATAGGCACACTTCCTTAATTCTTTTTTACTGCTGCGGTGCACATACACTACTGCACAACGTAACGTGGAGGAGCAAGCAGCATTGCATTTGGCAGATATTATATTGCTACACTCTTTCTTGCTCTCTATTTCTTACGAGAATTTTATATGCCCATTAATTTTTGGAAGCTTTTACGTGGAAATTTCCTTTTTCTATTCATTTAACCATTTTAGTAACTGTGTATAACATTTTTAAGCAAAAAAAGGGCTTGTAGTATATGGGATGCGTTTTGCTGAGTCAAACAATAATAAAAAAGAAATATGGATATTAACAAGAGTATAGAGCGGAAGTTCGTCGACGAAACGTGATGATATGTAACGACATCCGGAAACGTTTTAAAGTTTCTCTCTGCTTTTTCCCCTTCGTTAAAAAATACTGGATGGTGGTGGTGTGAGTAGCATTCATTTCACTGATGTTCAGTCCATCTATTTCTTACGAGAATTTTATATGCCCATTAATTTTTGGAAGCTTTTACGTGGAAATTTCCTTTTTCTATTCATTTAACCATTTTAGTAACTGTGTATACCATTTTTAAGCACAAAAAAGGGCTTGTAGTATATGGGGGATGCGTTTTGCTGAGTCAAGCAATAATAAAAAAGAAAGATGGATATTAACAAGAGTATAGAGCGGAAGTTCGTCGACAAAACGTGATGATATGTAACGACATCCGGAAACGTTTTAAAGTTTCTCTCTGCTTTTTCCCCTTCGTTAAAAAATGCTGGATGGTGGCTGTGTCAGTAGCATTCATTTCACTGATGTTCAGTCCGCTTTAGCACTAAAAAAATCCCCGAGCCTATTTATTCCGTTTAAAAAAAACGTTCGTAGGTATTTTACAGCCTTGCGTTGCATGTATATAATGTTTGTATATAAGTCATAATTCGTGCACGTGGCCATACTACAACGAAATGTGAACAACCATAGTGGGTCGACTTAAAGCTGACGATTTGATGGCCAAAGGGGGTGGTGTTGTTGTAGAGAAATCCAAAAAATGCCAAAACTTATAAGGATTTACGTGTCTTGGTGGTAGAATTTTCTTTGAAACACCCCGTGTGTTTGTTGCTCTTGTCATTATTTATACATCTTGCTATATTTTTATATATAGAAATATATATAACAAAAAAAGAATAACAGACATGAGAGGATGTAAACGTAAACATGAGAATGAGTGTTGTAAAATACATGAGGTTTCTCCTGTATTTGACATTGTACACAAAAAAATACATAAATAAATAAACCCGTTTTGATCCGAACAAACATCCCAAGCACTGTACATGTACTTTATAGTATTATTATTATTTTTTGCACTCTCTCGTCATACTGAACTGTGTAAAAAACGAAATTGTAGAAGGAGAGAGGTAAAAAACTAAACAGTGTGAGCCTTTTGGGGTGAAGAAAAAAACTCATCCCGAGAAATGGTTTCTCAGAAGAAAATGTGTGTACTAATGCATAGTATATTGCTCTATATAATTCAATGTGAAAGGCTACTACTAATACTGTCTATACTATGCCTACACATAATATACAATAATATGTAGGTACTCTTTTTGTTTTGTTATTATTTTCCCGTTTTTTGTTTACTTATTGAACGTGGAAAACGCAACAATGGGTGATGGGCAAAAACACGCATCAAAAAGAGAAATAAAGAAAATCAGAGTAATTCAGTGAAAAAAAGAACAAGGGGAAAAATAAGATGCAAGTGTCTAGGACATTCATCTGTTTCTCTGATGTACTGAACATCTTTTCCCCTGCTGGATATTTTTTTTCTTGTGAAGGAGGTGTACTACTTGGCATGCATGTGTGTAGGTGGTTTCGTGTGTCTGTCTGTGTGTTTGTGTGCGTGCTTTTGTTGTTTGAATGAAAAGAAAAAAGGAGGAAATATTTTTTAGGGTGTGCATTAGTGAAAGTGAAAATCAAACTTAACCGCACAACGTAATACACTTGTGCAACCTTTTACATAGATATACGAGAAATTATTATTCATTTGAAAAGGAAAACATGAGAAAATTAAAGTTTTTTGTGGTTGTATAAATTAATACCTAATTGTTTTATCGCTAGTAAAGTTATACGAATATACACTTTGAGCGTTTTTATTAACTATTATTATTATATTATTGTTCAAAAAACTTATTCCAGTTAATGAAAGAAGCATGTACAAAATATGTGTTCATATATTTTGCAAGATCACGACTTTTATTCACAAGAGTTTAATATGAGGCGAGAGAATGAGAAGGCTTTTTTTAATGCTATTTCGTAAATGAATTCCGCGTACATTTCACAATATGTTTGAAAACATTTTGTTTTTTTAATCAAGAGCGGATACGTAATATAAATATATAATACATGCATATAACATGTATATATGTAACACTTAAATTAATGAACCATTTTACTCTCCCCGACCTGTCTCACACACCATCTGATGCATTTCCACTATCTATGCTTGTGAACATGTGCTGCTGTCTCAAGTATGCATGCACTATGCTTTCTAAAGATTTTAACACAGATTGTTTTTCTTTTGCATAGCCTTTTGTAGTAATGTACCTAGTTGTGCATGGGGAAACATGTATTCAATAAATGTTTGCTCTTTTAAAGAAGTGAAAACTATAGAGAAAAATAAAAAATACAAGAGCACGGATTCTTTTTTTAAACTTTTTGTTGTACAAAAAAAAATCTGCTTTTGTATTCATTTAGATGCATTTGATGTATTAATTACGTTACACAAGTAGACGTTCCATTCATGTCTTGCGTTTTCAATGGGATTTGTTTAAATCCTTTTCGTTATGTACAGTGCAGTTTTTTATACAAACTATGCATCTTCAAATTATAAATTTTGTATTCAAGTCACGTTCTCTTTTGAAAGTAAATGGTGAGTCGGCGATCCTTTTAATTATTTTGAGTACATACCTATTTGGAACGTCATAGGCGCTAAATGTATACCCTGATGTTTTTCTTGTGTCAAACAAAAATTTCAATTGAAATTTTTTATGTAAGCATTTTTAGATACAAACAAGCAATGTTCAGTGTTTTTTACAGTACAAAATCAGTCTTTTTAGCTCACCAGTTCCCTCTATAAATCCGACTATTGTAGTGTGCTGTATTTTCATTACTAAAATAGAATAGAAAGGCTGTTAGACGGCCGGAGGTCAAAGGCACCAACTCTAAAAAAGTTAGACAAGGCTGACCAATGTGCTTTCATGGATATATGAGGTAAACGTGATTATAGTGCTCTTATTACTCCCAAAAGTATCTTTCAAGCAAAAGTTTCAAAGACAAGTTATTAGTTTTGTAACATGGGAGCTATGCTATGGGAGCACGATTTACCTGCATAATATTAAAGAACAGGATGAATAGGAGTCTCATTATTAATCACTTTCTTTTCATATTTATCGGTTCGTTACTCCCATTATTACTTTGCTACTTAATTGCAACGAAATATTGGAGTATTGAATGATTGATAATTAGCGGAGAGAAGTAAAGAAAATCAAAACACAAGTTTGTATATTCATATACATAGGCACTGAATTACATGCATATATTATACAGTCGGTACACTACGAGCCATACAAGCAAAAAACGTGCAATCCATTCCCTATTTTTATTCTCTTGCTGTATTCTTTGAAATGTACATATATATTCCCAAGCATCTATCTACTTACGCAATTTGTTTGTATGTATTTTATTTTGTATATGCAATACATAATATATAAGTTTAATGTGGTTGACGAGTACTTGTTTCTTGTTTCTAACAAAAAAAACTACACGAGTATAGGAAAAATCAATGTACGTGTGTAATGGAGAAAGCTTTTTTTTTGGCTGGCTATTTCGTTTTACCGCATGTGTTTCAATGACGGAAATAGAGATTCCAGTTAGTTTTCGCCACAAAACCTCCCCAAAGACTCATTTGATCCCACAAAACCATTTCTTTTCTAGTCGCGTATTCCGTTTGCCCTTTTATAGCTAAAAGCATTCATGGATCCTATTTTCTAAGAGACTCGTGGAAAATCTGTGAGGAGACTATGTCCTCATACCAAATGCATTATTTCAAAAGGGAAAGCAATACTTTGTACATATACGTGCCGTACACCCTATATACTTTTACAAGTATACATTATACTAGTATCTTTGTCTTCTCTACGCGGCTTATGCATTTCCTTTAACTTTATCTCGTAAACTCAAGTACACACCTTCTTCTTGGCAGCATCAGAAGACTTACCATTCTCAGAAGAAGAAAAAAAAATTATCACAAAGAAGAAAAAAAAGAGTTCAAGTGAAAGTGCATTCTCGGTTTGTGTTCTATTGTGCACAAGATAGTAAAAGTATATATTTTCTCTCTTCTTTTTTTGTCGTACTTGAAGTAGTAGGTTGTATAGATATTATTGTGATGACCTAATAATAAAGCATTGTCTATCTGTCTGTTCCCATTCATTTATATGTTCACA
The DNA here is from genome assembly GCA_027744595.1 of Paronellides praefectus. Taxonomy (NCBI): domain Eukaryota; kingdom Metazoa; phylum Arthropoda; class Collembola; order Entomobryomorpha; family Paronellidae; genus Paronellides; species Paronellides praefectus. The sequence goes on from JAITYZ010001198.1 coordinate 33,667, forward strand.
TTACTCAGCCCAATAACATCTACAACTTAATACCTAATCATTGGGAACCTCAGAATGATGTTGTTTTGTACCTTGTTGTACACATGATGATTATTATGGAAAATTGTATTGTGTTGGGAAAAATAATGAAAAGCCCCGGTTATATGAGTATTATTGCCATTCATTTGTAAACCTTGTCCCAAAAAAACTACAAAGTAGCATGTACCAATTTGGGACTACCAAATAAAAAAAAAGTTTTTACCTTTTTCTCTTATTACAAGTAACTGTGACCTACTATAATATATGTACGTACATGATAGCATACATAACGGAAAAAGTGTGCATTGTGCAAGTATAGCCCACTTCATTCAAATAAATGGAAAGGGTTTTT
>JAITYZ010001200.1:0-10717 GCA_027744595.1 Paronellides praefectus
AAATGCCTAGAGAAATAAAACAGAGCATGTTCCATGTCTCGAAAGTCCCACATTGATATAAATCATTTCAAAAACAAATCACTGGCATACACTGCTGAGCATATATGTAATTTCCCTATACATACTACATACTAAAGCATATGTGTATAAATATATTAAGTCAACAAAGTACATGAAATATGCACATAAAATATATTGTAGACACAGTATACAACATCTTGCATAACTTAAGAGTAATATATTTTACCCAAATATTGTAACAACATTGAAGATTTTAGACTGGTAAAGGCATGAAAATTGGCCATGTTTAAAACATTGCACAAATTATCTATAAAACAAAAAGTTGAGATAAATAAATGTTGAAATTGTATACAACGAAATGCATCTAACCAGAACCAGACAGAGACATTATTTATTACGCAATTCTAAAGTAGCCTTGGCACATGCTTTTTACCTACCCTGATATGATGTTACGTTCACTAGAAGTATGAAATATGATTTGTGAGTGCGTAGTAAAGAAGAGTGAAAGTGTAATTATGTAGTGCACAGTGCACACATATAATATGTATGTATGTGTACTGGGTACACACGTGCAACGAGTATTGTTGTTGTTGTTTTATAATTGCTTGTTGTACAATAACAATTTTACTGCTACTACTTGTTCACATCACACCGCTATGAAATATTATATGGCGATATGCATTAATATTAATGTGTTTTGATAAGGGAAAACCAGACCAGCCACACATATAAACAGTCATTATTGTCATAAATCTGACCCTAGCAAATTACACAAAGAGCAAAGTGAAATTCTATGTAGCTTATAACCTTATGTTTATAATGTGTGTAGCAATAGTAGCATCAACACTCAACTCATCCTTCTCTGTACAACAAGCAATGAAAATAAAGTATTAAGCTTACAACCTGAGACAAGAGGGACCAGAAGAGAAATAATATTGATTTCTCACTGGATAATAATGGCACATGCACATGGCATGCTAAGCGTTTTTTCTCTCTCTGTGTGTAGTCAAGAGGTCCTCTACTAATGACGGTATATAAAAGGTGCAAAAACATTGTTTGTTTACTTTATACAATGATGATGATGATGATGACCGCTTTGCTGTAAAAAAATATCAGACGGCTGAGTACGACCTGGGTACAACAACCACTTTGTCTGAAACGGCATAAAAAGAAAATGTGTTTATTTCTTTGATTCCCTTTTATTTGCACTCGAATTATTGAAGACGTCAAAAGGACATACAACAGAGAGTGGCGGGAGACTGGCGACATATGTCATACATCATCATCATCAACACCGTTGGCGTCGTCATCAAAAAAAGAAAATATGCGAATTGAACGTAGAGTAAATCAAGTCAAAAGAAAAAATATGTTTACGATTTTCTCCTCTTTGTTGAATAGACACCAGTGCGACGAGGAAAAAAAGTTTTGTATTTTTTATAATACTTTTTATTCTTTATCTTTGAACTTTTTATATATAGATATATGCAATACATGAAAAATCATATTTGCTTGGAACATGTCGCCCAACATAAATTACGTTTATTTTCACACCTGTGCCTTTATTGTTTGTCATTACTTTTGTATCACAGTGTACGCTTTACTGATAGAAAAATGAGTCTTTTTTCTATTTATTGTCCTTTTCCATTTATGTATACCTACCTACATCGTCGGCAGTAGCAGCGTACTACTGGAAAGCAAACGATCCAATCCAATGATATAAAGAAGACTTACCCAAGTCTCTATCTCCATCTCTAATGCAAACAATCTGTCAAGGTGTGTAAAGGTGAAAGCCCTTTCTTTCTCACCGACCAAATGTAAACATAATATGTACGTATATACGTAAATGCATCCCAAGAAAAATACTAATCATATCCCATTCATATTGTATAGCTTGTCACAAAAACGGCGAAAAAATATAAAGGAAAACGAGGGCAAACGAATGGAGTAGCAATAAAAAAAGTTTTCGGTGTGTCTGAGGATATAAAAAACCAAGCCAAAGAAGAGAGGGTAAAAGAAAGTGTGATATGCACCAAACGAGAAAAATCGAATATCAAAATGTCACACTTGCTTACACCATTTGTGCCCTGGCTACTGTGTTACTACTGTAATCGTAGCATATTTGACCATAATGACATAGCAGCATAATAATATTGTGCCTATACATATATGTATGTACATATATAGCTAAATAAAAAGGGAAAATATTTTGCAGTTATAAAACTTAGGCATACTCTCCAGTTCATTGAATATGTCGCCAACATTTTCGGGTCAAGTCACTCACAAACACACAAGAATATACATAGCACATAATATTTTTTTGCAGTGTATGGTTAGCTAGCTACGTGACCAGATCCAAAGGTCTAGCAAAAAATAAAGCTGCTTATAATAATAATCTTAATACCAAAAGGCAATATTCCATCCCAGCCAGCAACACAACCGCAAGCAGACCAATGATGTATTTACATCACTGAATATATTCTGCAGAGGAATATTAAGTAGAATTTATAAGATATGTTGTAAGGGAAGCAAGTTAAAGCCAACAATACAGCGATCGGTGTGCGGAATTTTGGAGAAAGCTAATCTCAATATTTATCTGCATTCGAAAATAAATTAAGAAAGCAGAAAGAAAGTTGTTTTGAGATCATCCAAACTCTACACCACATTAAAAATGATCGGTATAAGAATTATTATCCGTATTCCATAAAGAAAGGGTGTACATAATACACACACGTAATATACACGCAAAAAACTATGTAAAGTTAGGGGATTCCATTTTAGTACAGCTTTATGCATATAACAGGTTTTTATCCATCTCCTCAGTCATTTCCTAAAAGGTTTTAAATAATGGCTTGGATATGTATTAAAAATCTATTCACTAAAGTAAAGAATAGTAAACTTACATGAAACAGTGTATAGATTTGGAGTCTAAAATTCCCATTTCTATGAAAAGCATTTTGTAGGGGATATAATCCTTTTGGATGAAAGAAATACATAGATAAGTATACCATATGACTCAATTTCCTATCACATTCCATTAGAGTATCTGTACAGTTCCCAAACACACACACAGACACACACCAAAAACATGACATATCATACACCTAATCCACACGTACCCCAGTACAAAAAATCGCTTGTAATCTGATCATCAAAAATAAGTTCACCGGAATCCCACAATATTTTTCATCATCGCCAGTTTTTTTTCTCCTCCCTTCGTTTTGGTTTTACACTCAACCAAGTAGGAAGAGTGAAGGATATACGAATATGAAAGGAAAAGCATAAAAAACAAATCTTTCCCCGCAGATGGGACTACCGTTGAGGACGTTGATTATGGGCCAAATGCCAAGAAAAAGTTGATAATGGAGTAAATGTATGAATATATACACACACACACACTTGGTTGTATTGATAGTGTGGTTGAGCTAGCTGCATGTTTGCTGAGATGATAAACTATGATTTTCATCATACAATCTTCATCACAACGCACCATCTCTCATCGTCATCATGGAATTTTGGAGTTCACCGGCCTGAATTGCAAGTGGTATCATTACAGTGTAGTTTATACGCATAGTATTTTCCCCTTTTTAATATGTGCATTATGATGACGGTACTGACGACAATACACTGGTTATAGTGATTATGATGATGTACCGAAATAAGAAGAAGCCCGCTTTTATCTTTGCCGTTAGTGTGAGTACAGCACTACTAACTGCTGCTATTAATGGTGGTAAGGAGTAAGGATGATATGATGGTGGTAATAAGCAGTGCGCTAGTCCATTGATACTTTGTGTGTGTGTGAGTGTGATCATCATCTTGGGATCGGTGGTGGTGATAAGGCTTTTTTGATCCGATCCGCACACTACAAGCAACGTTGACTCTTTACTGCTACCACTATTACTCCTTCTTCTTCGTCATCGTCAATAATAATGGCCAATATGTTATTTGAATTTACACCAGACACCATAGCAAAAAAGGATGTTGGCTGGGGATGATGATAGAATAGAGCAGAGTGCTGATTTTTTTAAAACTTTTGTATGAATAGAAAGCTGAAGAGCATCAGCAGCAGATGCATGCAGCCTTTCTATATTTTTTTTACTTCATTTCATGTTATCAAAGGCTAGAAAAAAGTGTATAAAAATAAACTATCAAGCTTTCTTAAAAAATATACAATGTCGTCTTTTGTCTATCAGTTTATATTGTATGGAGACTACTGGGGAAAGCTAAAAAGTCATTTCTCTTTTCTGGTTTCAAGAAAAAGTGAAGGATGAAATAGAAAAGGCTCAGTGGATTGCTGTGGTTGGAATATGAATAAGTGGCGTGTGCACGTTAGATGTATTGAGAAAGCGAAAACGAGTTAGCTGCAGCAAGTTAACAGCAATTTCTCATAAGGCTTTGTGTCGAGGAGAATGAAACTTGTACAAAAAAACGCAAACTGATACAAAGTATACTTATTGTAAATATTATAAATGTTATGCCTGTAGACATAATACAAATAATACATTTTTGTATTCATTCCATTTTTATTTTTAAAAAAAGACTCAAAAATAATAAAATGACGTACGCAGTTCATTTTTTGTTTATGTATTATAACGACTTGGTATTATATCGTTGAATATTTTTGAATGTAAAATGTTAAAGATGTAAACTGCTAGTGCATTTTTTCACCTTGAAAGTGATAAATATTACACACATACATTTGGGATAATAATATATAGCGTATGACGACAAGAACAAACAAAGATGGCTTGTTACAAACGACAACGTAACGACTCACTCTTTCCCCGCGTCTCCTTGTTTCTTTTTTAAGAAAAAAATATGGTCGCAAATAGCAAAACAGTGTTTTGAAAACACACACATTTTTTTTTTGTATTTTGATAGTAATGCACATCCACCCACCCACATATATTTCCTTTTTATGGATATTATTTTGCTTGAATGTGTTTGGTATGCATATGTGGGATTATGCTAATCAAAATATATAACACTTTTGTGTATGTGTGTAGACTGCAATAATAATAAGATGACTTTTTTCACGAAAGAATAAAGGAAATGAAAATGGACAAAAAAAGGAGAAGTGGATGAGGCAACACACGTTTATTTCCTTTTTCATGCAAAAGGAGTAGAAAGCACTGTAATAACACATCTATCTTATAAATAGATATCTTATATATAGTAGAAAATGTTTTATGAATGTAAAATAGTTGAAGACGATTTTCATGCCACAAAATGTTCTTTCACTATTTTAACTTTAGTGGGCGTAAATATCAAGGATAGTGTAATGACATTCAAGAAAAAAAAATGCTACCGTCAGCATCTGCCCTGCCAAAGAGAAGAAAAATGCAGATAAATGCATACTCTATCATCTCCCCCTTCGCCTCTCTCTCTCTCTTCTCTCTTTAAAAATAAGAAAGAGAAACAGAGAATAGCATTCTTTTATTTTTCTCTTCTCCATTCCTTTTATACTTATTATTATTCTTTACTCTACCCTCGTCCCCACAACCATCCTACCACTCTGATCTGTTCATCCAGTCATTCATGATGACTATGACTAGTTTATCTGATGAACATCACATTAAAATATAACAGCTATACAAGAAAAAGCAAACATGGAATGAAGATTATCATCACATAACCTTATATAATAATGAGATGATGCGGCGGTATACTTGAAAAGAAAGGCTGCCGAGTGACGACAGCAGTGCATCAGCAATATTTGTTAAGAAATCAAAGATTGCGCGACGCTGCGATGTTGACGGTGTTTGGTTTTGATTATTATTATTATACAATACGCCATTCGCAACCAACCATGATAATCAAAAGACATGAAAAGGATTCCATTTACTAAAATAAAAAAAGCTACATATGAAGAGAAGAGTAAAGAAAAGCAAAAACGAAGGAGAAAAAAAACACTTTCTTTCCTTGTTTTCCTCTTTAACTTTTTTTACACTTAAACAAGCTTGAGACGTTACTTTAGTTTCTTTAAAGCGGAATGGAAAAATGTAAAGAGGAAAATAAGAAGAAGAAAAAACAAACAAGAAAAAGTGGAATCCTGTTTTTCCCTTTAATACGAAATCTTTTACAGTAGAAGTATCATATCACCTTAAACACACACACACACACATCCATAAATACTTTAACAGCATCATCTCATCTCTCCTAACTTTTCTTTTTCCAAGAAAGAACCGACCATGTTGAATACACAAATGCACTTTGAGTTGACATTCCTTCGTTTATCCAACAAAAATAGGAGAAAGTTTAGGAAAGTTTTCATGGTTGGTTTGGTCCAGTCTGTTTTCCTGCCTTGCCTATGAATGAATGTGGGTATGAACATAGATATTATGTTGCTTTTCTTTCGTTGAATAATAATGATCATCTTTTCATTCCATTTCCCATGCATGTGTTTTTGATAGTTTTGAAGTTGATCCATATACATTTATTTATAGTAGCTAAACAAAATTCTAAAAGTAAAATACTAGTATTATTAATAAGTAGTTGTATCATATATACCGTGTAGTCTTCTCTTCCAATTAATTTTTTACTCTGCCCAATAGAAAGGGAAAATAGCAAGAAAAGAGATTTCTCTTCAAAAATAACTTTTTTGTATGAATGTTTGTCAGACGAGTAAAAATATTTTTTAAGACTTTTGTTTGCTATTGTGGCACGGTGAACCCATGTGGTTCCCCCGTTATAATCCTTTACAGTTTCAGAGATTGTCGTGTGCGCGTTTTATTCTGAATGGATCAATAATATTTTGTCCCATCCTGTGTGCAGCCCAGGCCAAAATAGTAGCTTATTCAGCCCAAGTCAAGACGACTATGATATTGTATATTTTCCCTCGTTTTCTACCACAATGCTTTCCTGGAATGCATACGCACTTTGGTAATATATATACGTACTTTATGAACGCATGTATGCATACGGAAGACATGGATAGGGGAAATGAAAGTACAGTAACCTTCGTTGGAATGGATGTTTGGTGTGCTGTCGGATGAAGGGCGACCATGAAATGAACAGTTCCCCTTTAGTTTTGTTGAGAGCGAGAGAGAGATGAAGAAAGATGAACCTGGTGTGTACACAGAAAACATATAAACATACCTACGCGTATAAATGGAAACTACTTCTAAGGTATGTAGGTAGGTATACGTGAATTGCACAACGGAACAAGGCAAGCCCTGTATATTTAGAGGAAACTATGTACCAAATGTGCATACCTATTCGGAAGTTTTGGTTTGGTCTTCTTTTGAACCATAAAAGCTTATTCTAGACAAAGTTACATATTATATATAGTTTCAAAGGTATTTCTTTGGACATGGATTTAACTTGACTATACATAGAAGCAAAAAAAATGTTCCTTTTCCCGAAAAAGCGAAAGTTAAAACCTCTTTTCTTGCTCAGATATACTGAGGCGTTTGACTTGAGTCTTTTGACTGCTGCTGTTACTACCGCTCTTATGTTTCTGGTTGTATTGGTATGACTTTACACATCCAAAGAAAGTCCATTAATGATCTTCTCTCGCACGTCTACTCTCCGGTAGACAGAGTGCAAGATTGTGTTGTACACTGCTCTCTGAAAGTTATAAATATGTAGCTAGAAATGGAAAATGTTGGTGGGGTCCGCGTAAGAGACATGTAACCGATGCGTTTTTACTTTCCCTCCAATGTTACGAGTTACGGACGACGATGCAGTTTGCTCTTTTCCCCGTTTTTTATTCATTCAACAAGAGCTTGACCTCTGATGTTCTTTCTTGCTTGTTTCCTGCAATCAAATAACCTTTGTGCATGCATAAAGCATTTATTATACCATTATCATTTTTGTGTGGACTCCTTTACTCTATGTGTGTGTCTGACCTTTGTGCATGCATAAAGCATTTATTATACCATTATCATTTTTGTGTGGACTCCTTTACTCTATGTGTGTCTGTAATGTACACAAATATACACGTATACAGTGACACAGCGCTAGTCGTTTGTACAACACAAGTTACACGTAATGTAATTTAATGACATTTGTACCGTGAAACATGATATCTCTGGGAAGTTTGACCCTCAGCTTTTTCTTAAACGAGAGAGAAGGAATCCTTTCTATCTGTGCAGAGTTGCATATCGTAATGTGATCTGACTCTGTGTAGTCGTGTCTTTTTTCTTCAGCCAATCTTCTGTACCTTCTTCAGCTGAAATATCAATTTCATTCAACACCAATACTGTTTTAAGATGCACACAAAATCTTACAAAAATGCAACGTTGAAAGTTGTAGCTTGATTATGATGACAACGTACACTTTCATGTAATCATCGTTCTCCACGCGTTGTTTTTTACATTAGATATGCACGCGTTCAACATGCCACCAGCCCACATCTGTGCGTCTTTCTCCTCTCATCATTATCATCGGGGAGAGAGAAAGACTTTTATAATGCCTGGAGTCACACGTGTATACAAAAAAGTAACACAGACAAGTCCCTTTTGGAGGTTCGCCTGGAAAAAAACACCGCTTTTCTTGGTGTGTATCTTGATAAATATTATTTTCCTTTCTTGTCTCTCTGTTTCTTTGTCCTTTTTTATATTTTTATACTTTACAATGATTATGAATAATATTTATTGTGGTTTTTACGAATGACCTGAGATTGAAGATAAAAACAATCTAAACAACTCAGATAAACAGCAGCAGTAACGATATGAAACCTACATAAAATGCATATTTCATTGGTTGAAAGAACAAATGTATAAAGCACGAGAAGTATTTTGTACTGCTACACTGTATGCAGAATGCAGATACCTGCCTAACTTACAATAAGAAAATCATTTTGAGATGTGTATCTTGATAAATATTATTTTCCTTTCTTGTCTCTCTGTTTCTTTGTCCTTTTTTATATTTTTATACTTTACAATGATTATGAATAATATGTATTGTGGTTCTTGACAAATGACCTGAGATTGAAGACAAAATAACAATGTAAACAACATGGATAAATAGCAGCAGTAACGATATGAAACCTACATAAAATGTATATTTCATTGGTTGAAAGAACAAAAATATATAAAGCACGATAAGTATTTTGTACTGCTACACTGTATGCAGAATGCAGATACCTGCCTAACTTACAATAAGAAAATCATTTTGAGAAATGGAAGAGAAACCAGAATAAAAAATTGTATTGTGACTGAAATTAGTGTTTCGAAAGTAAAGTCATATGTGGGAACGAGAGCACTAAAGATAAATTTGAGTAGCTATAAAAACCTCTGTCATGTTAGAACGAAAGTGCAGTCTTGATTTTCGACTTGTTATATCCGAATTATTTCTAGTTTGGAATAAATGTATGCACATTTCATTTCACTTTATTTCTCAAGACTGGGCGCATATTAATCACTTCCAGATCATATTCTTAATGTCTATCCATAATATGGATTCCATATAACACCACGATTCAGGGTTTTGCAAATTAAATACTTACTCGGTGAATAATAACGACGTCAATTAAACAATTTCTACCCGCAAAGATGTTTAGGTACAAAGTAGATTATTGAGAGGGGTGTTGGTTCTTTGATACTTTGTGCAGACTACTACTGTATTAAACAAATGGAGAAGTCAAACAGTTATGTTGTATGTCCTGAAAATATAGAAGGAAAATTTGTAACTACTTAATTTTTTTAAATGACACTTTTCCATACTTCATGACGTTTTAAATTTCCTGCTAATATTTGTTTATAATGTACGATTAAACATGTACATTCACTATATTTACCTATTTTATATTAACACCTATTTTCCGAGTCCATCTTAATCTACGTAAAGTTTATTTATTATGTTTTTGTCTGTCTATATCCTCTAACCTGAGACAATACATATATGTGTAATTTATGAAATACCAAACATTACAAATTTATTCACATGCGCTTGTAGTAATTAATAGCCCATTTTAGCTGTAGTGCCTATAATATTTAAGATTGCATGTGAATGCATTTTCCACACAGTAAAATAAACATTTTAGATTTTCATCTTACATGGTTTATGCAGCAGCGAAGGAATTAATGGTTGGTTGGCTAGCAGACTTCGTGTCAACGTAAAACACTACTTGTTACAACCTAATAATCATGTTAATTACAGCTGTAAAGATCATAAAACGGATTTGTCACATGAGACATTAACATCGTTTAGCAAGCTGGCTGGAGTTCCATTCCAGCAGACTTTCGTTCACTCATGTTGAAAAGGTAAATATAGTGAACATGTCAGAGAAAGTAGAGAAAGCCATGAACACCCATGTCTTGCATACATAATGAAATTGCAGCGTAAACAACATGTGTACCACCAAGTGAGTTGCATAGCATGCTTGAGAGCCTGAAAATTGAACGTTTGTTATTATCTGGTAAAACACATGCAACCATAAAATGCGTACTTCAACAAGCTATTAGTTTAAATGCAAACTTAGTTGCTCATGCTAAATAGCTACATTTGTTTGAAAACTTTAAATAGGTAGCGGAAGTAAACAAATTGAAAGCAATTCTTTTCTCCGAAAAATTACAATTATTTAGTGTGAGATAACAGAGGGGAAAGGTATTTGGTGAAGAGTTACAAACATCCCGACGGACAAATATGCAACTTAAACAACAATGTTGTTCCTTCCACCACTGCTTACTAATTAATTACGATAAGAGTAAAGAATACTAAAAAAAAGTATTATGCAGATTTTTCCCTTCCAAGT
>JAITYZ010001201.1:0-12288 GCA_027744595.1 Paronellides praefectus
TATAAACGTGCGTGCTGGGTTATTTACACTTAAATACAGTAACCGCTAGCGGCACTTGTTGCATTCTTATGATTTTTTTTGACGAGTCAGCGTAAAATCACCATGATGCATGCATGGAAGTATGTATATCACATTACAAAACATTGTACCAGAAAAAGACGCAACTTGATAGACAACTTTGTTACTACTGCCGTTACGCCAGAGAGTATGGTGCTGGGTCTAATGTATTTATGTTTGGTCGAGACAATATAGGTTTACGATGTGAGTCAATGTAATATAGTGTTCCCAACTAAGAAGAAGCGTTTTAATTTATGCGGATAATGGATTACACTCAAAGTTAACTAGTAAAACACACACAATGCATCAGAGAGAACCCATTTTCTTAATGAGGAGTAGAGAAGAACAAGCTAAAAAATAATGATTTAACGGCAAATAGTTTTCTCTAGATTTTACCTTGTCGGGAGATTTACTATAAGTTTTACATCACAACAACAAGACGTAATATATAAGCGTATGTACAAGTCACAAAAGTGCCGGCGACGATCATAATTAGTTATGTAGGTGTATATATATATGTATGTATTTTGTAGCAAAATTGCTAATTTTATTTGTTCATCCTCTTTTAGCGAATTTTGTGATCTGATGTGTGCGCATCCCACTTTTAATGGTACATTGACGTTGTTCTTGATTCTTGATGAATTTATTTGCATGTAATAAAACGACTTGACGTGCTAAAAAACAATAATTAGGCCACTACTACAAACTGCTACTACTCCTGTTCTACGCTCTTGACGACTTTTTTTCCTGGCTGTCAAAACTTGTACAGCCATCTCAGCAGCAGCAGCAGCAGGAGTAAAGCAATCTTCTTTTAAGTTGACTTGAGTGAGAGATAATATTGCTAATTTCACCGCAGCAGCAACAGCATCTCTACAAGGAATAGATCAATCTGAATGACTGGATGATGATCTTTGACATTTTATTTAAACTTGGGACTTGTGTATACATACCTCTCTACTTCATTATAGAAAGTAGAAAGGGTTATACTACCACATATTATTTTTGCACTAAAAAAATGTAGGTAGATAGGCAATTCTGAAGTAGCGAACACACTTGTCTGGTTTCCCTCTTCCTGTTTTTCTCTACTTATTCCACTGTAATTATAATTCGTAATTTCGTTAAGTAAACGTACGCCCTATGTACTTACTTGTTATTATTATTATGTTTTTCCTGTTCATAATGAGAGCATTTCAGGAGAACATGGTCCATATATATATAAAAATGTAAATATATCGATACAAGGTATGACGAGGAAAGGACAGATACAGACGGAAAGTGCATTCAAGTAAAACACCCATCCGTCTCTTCATCAAGTACGCTTGTGTTTTGCCTTATTTATTAGCCCATCACTCACTCATTTCCTCTACTCTTCAATTATTTGCAAACATTCCGTTAACAACACATCATTCCATTGTAGCTATCTTATTCAGTATCCAACATGTACTTTGTACTGTGTAATGATGATGACGTGTTGTGATGCCTAAAACCTTTCTATTTTTTTATTTCCAACTTTCAATTTTCCATTAAAAAGTATTTCATTATTGAGCTTGTCTAGTAATTTTTGAATAGTAATTTAAGTAATTTGCAATTTTCTGCGTTCCAAAAGTCCAAGTTCCGATAAAACAACAGTAACATATTGTTACTCTCTTTGTTACTATTTATATCTAGCTTGAGAGGAAAGATGCAAAAAAATATAAGGAAAATGTGTAACGACCAACAATTCTTTGATAATATGTTTGAAACGAATTTTGTATGCTCATCTCGTTTTTTACTTGGAACTTGGAATCAGCATAATATTTTATTGTATAAGCGATGATAGAGCAAATGGAATTCAATTTGGAAAATGATGACAAAATTAGCATACATTACGATATGACTATCATCAAGCTGTCTTCTTTTTTTAAACAACACACAACAAGATTGACTCTCTCATATATTATGCATCCTATATAAATTTTTGGTCTTTTCATTTTAAAAAGATGTGCCATAGGCCTGTATAAAGTGCATGTATTTATTTTCTTGATTGAAGCTATTGTTATAATAATAATAATAATATGAATGTATAGAGTCTAATGAAATAAAAACGTATGTGCCTAGTTAATATTGTTGGTTTAACTAAAAATGCAAAGTCAGCAAAATGAACAATTTTTATTCTCTCCAAACTATTTACACAAATATAAATATGCGCCTATTATTATACCTACCTATATATATATTATATTTTATATAAGCGTAAATAACAATAATAATCATTCCATTTTCCCCCTCTAAACATTTTTCCACAAAAAGTGTGCATGTGTGTCTTTTACAGTATTCCACTTTTACAAGAAATCTCAAGAAAAAAAATAAAAGGAAGAATAAAAGTTTGACTGGAGCTAAAAAAAACGACCCACGCACGATACTATACTCCGCGGCTAATCCCCTCGTCACTAAAAACTGGAGAGAGAGAGAAAATTTATACGGCTCCACAGAGACGTTCTTTTTCTTGCGTTCGCTTACGGTTAGATAAACTTTTGAGAGTGCCCGAATATTTTTATACTTACCTTTTTTGCTTTTGTTTCTCTATTTCGTTTCTTTTACTGTTGTCCGTTTGTGCACCCGTTTCACTCACTCACAAAACCATGCAATAGTCATATTTTGTATGGCATATGGCATGGTACATTCCACAACAACCCGAGTAATTCAATATGTGTACATTTTTATCCATCTTGTTTCACTCAAATGGCTCTACAGACAGTTCTGTCATCTCTCTTGTCTTTAGACTGTTTTTTTCTTTTTCTTTTGTTAAAAAATAAGAGCAAGTCTTGTGGCATGCAATGGTGCATTATAGAATATTAACGCTGATGAGTGGAGAATCTCCACTGGAGATGCAGAGTGGAAAGGGAGACAGTGCAGTGGTCCATTCTTTCGGATTGGACACAAGACAGAAGAAGATGGCAATAAACTGGATTCAGTGTCCAAAAAACCGATGCATTATTTTTATTTAGGTGCATATAGGTATGTACAAAGATGCTATTGTGAACCATGGACCCATGTTCTCTCTCTCTGTTCTCTTTCAGTCTTGTTATTTCTTTTCTCACTTTTACTTTTTTGCTTTTCCAAAAACAGAATATAAAAAAGGATAAGTGAATATCATAAGTTATTTTTACATATATTTTATGCAAATGCAATATATTATGTAGTCATCTTGCTATCATCATCGTCGTACAAAGAGACTGCAAAGCTTTATAATAATAACATAAAACATATTATCCTCCTTCATCCTTTTTCTTTTCTTCAAAAACGTGCTTTTAGTTTTAGTACATGGCACAGTGCATATAACACATACTTTCATGCATTTATGGCGTTTCAATTCTTTCCCCTAAAAGCTTTGCGATGTATATAGACATACGTGTATATGGGAATGTAAGTCAAAGCGTCTACATTTGTCATTACAGTGTGTAATGGACAGCTGTAAAATTGAAATTCTCGCTTGAATAATGTAAGTTTAAGGCGTGAATACTGCCAGCGACGAAAAGTTAAATCCAAAGGAGAGAGAGAGAGAGAGCTAGAAATGCGGTAATAGTTTTTATCGAAAATGGGAAGAAAAAGACACGAACATGGACACTGGAAGCTTTTTTTGCTTGAGGGTTTTCATAAGAAGAACGCTTGAGTCAAAGAGGGAGAGAGAGAAAGAGAGGCAGTGACAAGCAGGTCCTTTAATACAACATGACCGACATGTTATGGACTGACTGTAAAGCAGAAAAAGTCATAAATAAGGATGAAAGGTAACAAGAATAACGCATTTTATGACTTTCTTCTTCTTCTTGTTCCGATATGCTGATGACGTTGTATTGTAATGTGCAATAGATGTGTGCAAGAAAAAAAAACCAAAATGTCGGTCGGCATTCGGCATATTTTATTTTTTTGTAATAAGCAGGAAGCGAGAAAGAAGCATTGCCTTGTCTTTTTCAGTCAGTCCATCAGCAGAGTGCTTTTTACTTTACGAAGAAAAAAAACTTTTCAAGTAACTTGTCATCTAAAGAAGAAAAAATGTCAGTGTTGGGTCGTCACCTTGTCTTGTATAATAATTTTTATGCCTTTTACGGCTATCTCGCTTCATTTGAGATGTAAAGTCGGTTTGATATGATTGCAGCCTTCTTTTTTCTGTAAAATGTACAGAGTTGTGCAGTTCAACCTTGCTTGTTGGTGTGTACATCCATCCAATTACGTACATGGTAAACAACAACAACAACAAAAGTGTGATGCACACGGGATCGTGTTTCATTTAGCAGCTCACGTCAAATTCTTGTTCAAGTCTTTTAGACCAGCAAGCTGTTCTGTGAACACCCAACCAATAATTATTTTTATGGGAGAGGCTCACAGAAAAAAGGGGAAAAGTGAATTTTTGATGACAACCGAATATTTCCCCCTCATTTTTATGAGATAAGAAGAAAAGGTTGAAAGGTACATATATCGTAGCATAAATGCATTGCATAATGTCTGTGATCTTTAAGTACTCACTCGTGACTGAGAGCGATAAAGGTTATTGAATCTTAATGAAAGTTAAGAGTTAAAAAAATCAGTGGATAAACATCCAGCTTGGATATTTTACTAGTTTTTTTGTATTTTCAATTTTATGGTTCAAATGTAATCAGAGACCTTTGTATTACCTACCTGTAGCAGGCATACATTCAAAATTGTGAACAAGCTTGGTTATAGTTGATATAATATGACAGTTATATTTCCCCTAAAATAGTGATAAGCTAAATTCCAAAATTACACTTGATAACCCAACCGGATTGTTTATTATGAAAGCAGCATAAAGCTTTATAAATTGCTTTGTAAGATTTTTTTATTGGTGTGTACGTTCATATTATATTTGTTTTGTATGTGAAATTTTGTATGTACGTTAGGTATCATTTCTGGTATTTCTGATATTGTATTGATGCTTTGTTATATACCGTTTTACAGCGGTGTATCATTACTATAATTTTGGCTTTCGTTAATGATGCGCTACCTCGTTACAAAATCATAAATTTTACGACGACCGTAGCCAAGTGGTTCAATAGTTCTAATTACAAATCACATCCAAGAAAAAACACCAAGTTCATACATCAAGTACATCTTACAACATGTATGCATTGAATACTGAATACCATAATGATCACACAACGACGTAATGTGACTTGGTAAAAAATCGCTTTCAAACCCCTACCTTTCCACGTAGGAAGTGGAACCAAGTTCATCTACATTCCACAAAGTAAATCTGCTCTTCTATACCATCTATATCTACTTTCAGAATGAATTCTAAATGGGAATTTAAAATCCATTTAACGTTGTTAAACACACACATATACATTGTATAATATATAGGTATACCTATTATTATGTTGCGTTATGTCATGTACAGCCGCTGTACTACAGCGTCTGAACCTTATTTATCATTTCCAGTCCACATATTTTTGATTGAGTGTTCATGTACGTCAAGGGTAAACAAGATAAGAATTTTTTTACAAAAGGAGTACACACTTTTCTTACAACTTTTTTCTGGATTCATTAAGCCATCTAATGTGTTTGGCTTGTACTCAAATTACATACCATTATTTCCTTGATGTTCATGTGGTGTATTAAGATATTGGTAGAAAACAGACTAGCATATAGATCCTCTCTGCAATTTCTGTTAAAGTCTGGTATTATTTGCGTTTTCTTTTTCTTCTGAGAAAGTGATGTAGACAATAAAACGAAAGCGTCAAGTACACAAAGGCGTACATGCTTTCATTTTAAATCGTCGTCTTCAACTGATAACAACGTTACAATACAATTTAGTAGGGAATAGCAAACACACTAGAACAGTTCCAAAAAAGAAATTATATACTTTGCAAAATTATACTGATGTATAATCGTATAATACCAAGGGGTCGTCCATACGTTAGATGCTCATCTTTTGGTCGGAGGAGGGGATCTCGTGCGGTTTGAAGTGTCAATTTGCGTTCATATTTCATATGTTAAAAAGGAATGACAAAACATGTAGTGATGGAGTATTTACAAAAAGTCCGACGTTATTTATAGACGACGTCTAATGAGTATAAACAGGAAAATTTACGGAAATGAGCTTATCAAGTGAGCAATGATTTAGTTAATAATGGACAAAAATAAAACTGTCTAAATGATTATGATTATGATTACCATACATATACAGCGTTTGAATTAGTGTGTGGATTAGTGTTTTAAAGGGTACATTATTACTTTTCTTACAGAGTTTTGTATATATTTTCAGCAAACAAAAAACGCTATAAAAGAAAAGTAAGCACGTTTTATTCTAATGATCATGTACTAATGTGTAACATTATTATGTACTTCCACTTTTTCTTCCTTGATTACATTTAACAATGTTAAATTAACATTGTGCTGGTTTTTATTTAAAAGAGGGAAAGTCTACTTAAATTGTTGCCAAAATTGGAAGAAGAAAAAAAGAATTAACTTTTCTGAATAGAATGCAAATATAGTCTATTTTTATCCATTTTATTCTCAAGCAGCTTTAGGATGAAACGTTGAAGCAAAATTGGAACATTATTGGATCCAAATTGTGTCATCTTTCGGGGCATTGATACACTCATAATGGAACACAAGTACACAGATCAGTTATAGTCTGCACAGGGAAAAACACCACTTGACAAAATGAAAATATGGAATTATATACAACCTGTTTATAATATTTCCATTTCCATCTTCTTATTTTCAAGAGTTTTTTCCCAAGACTTACTTTTGCATGGAAATGGAAATAATTTTTTTTATATAAAATTGTTTTTTATGTGCAATTTTTTTCTCTATATTTTGAATGTATTTTCTGATGATACTTTATCAAAGTTTAATGAAACTTTTATTGCCTTGAAAAGTGCTCTTATAAAACTCAAGATGACAAGTGTCCTCGCCTCTTTTTTTAGCCTGAAGCACCACAATCATCATTCATCATTTATATAAGCACATTTACCATTCAATCACATTATAAATTTCCCTCTTCGCCTGGAAAAAATATAATAATTTCAATCGAAAATATCTTTTTTATTACGCTTAAGTACAAACTTATGTGAGCTTTGAATTTTAAATTGATCTCTTGAGTGATGAGTAGTAGTAGTCGTCCGTCGTTTTTTTCGGTGGACAAAAAGTTGTCTATAAAAAATAAACAACTTTCAATTCCCAGAAAAAACACTTTCACTTGATTTTCTCTCTCTTGAGAAGCATGTTACTTCCTTACTGTATTTTTTTGAGTTAGTTCGGAGCGATAGAAAGGAAGCACATAACAAACATTGTTGTCGCTATAAAAATTGTACTTTTCAATTCAGCAGATCACACTACTGCAAAAAAGTATATAAATGCGAACAATGGAGAAAACGGCAAGTAAAAAAAAGATGGAAGGGAAAAAAATCACTTGAAAAAAGAATATATTATCATTATTATTATTATTACCGACACAACAGCAGGGAAAAGGTCCTTGTCCTCGCTTCCGAAGGTGACGTGTGTGGTGACACAGGTTTCTTCGATGCTGTCAACATGATTTCTTTTCTTTTTTTTTAGTTTAAGAAATGGGGCAAAAAATGTATATAAGGTTATGTAGGTATGTCCATTTTAAAAATTTAAGGAAGAAAAGAGCGTTTCCTTGCTCGCATCACATCACCATTTTTTCTGCACTTTATTCCCTACAGCAGCTTTCCATCAGAGAAAATTAGAAAATCATGATGATAAAGTAACGACTTGTGTGAATCAATTTAAATTTTTCATGCATTTTTTTATAAAAGAACGAACGTTTCAAAAAAAAAAAAGGACGACGAAAAATATATACATACAACATATATCCTTGAAAAAAAGGTAACAAGCGCCATTAGCTAATAAATGCTAGGCTATAAAATAGACGCGATGAAATTATTTATTTCATGTTAGTATTTTTTTATTGTCAAATGCAAACTAAAGTTTGCCATTAAAAAGAGATGAAAACTAAAATGTTATCATTGGATAATAAAAAAACTTTTTTAACGAATGAATGAACGACACGTACATAAAAGATAAATAAGGTTTTTTCGGGGAACCGGGGGATATTTAGTACGCGCATCTTTTTGCGAAAGAGTCTCAATGTATTTCCACAACTACTTGTAATGTTGTGTGTGTATCTGTTCGGAAAAGTGTTAATAATGCATGATTGCATGAATTTGTTTTCATTTACGCGACCTGCTTGCTCTTGCATGGCAAATTTTTCGAACTTCACTTTTCCTTGATCTATCTCACCATCTTCTTCATTTCACACTTTATCGTATTATTACTCCTATTATTATTATTATTATTATCATTATATATTTTTTGCAATCACTGTTGCGAATAATAAATCAATCACCAGAGGAAACCTGATCTGAATTTATGATCTCATCTCTTTCATTTATTTCCTTTTCGTGGCTTTTGAAGATCGTCAGCGAAAAAAAGTGTTGTTGTTCCTAAAAAAATGAACGTACCTAAAAATGTAAGGTACCTAATCAAAAAGTACCGTGTTTACTACGGTGTTTTTAATAAAGCATGTTTCGAACGAGGGGTGAACGAGTATAAAATAAAAGTTTTATTATAAACACACAACATAACACACTGCTGCCATATGTTAAAAAGTGATGTGATAAAGACGAGACGTAATCATAATCAGTTTTATCATTCGAGCATCGCATCAATAATAATATATTCTGTATATCCCTTTTAACTTTGTACAAAGGTAATCTAGGGTAAATATAAAATGTTTCAAATGGAAATTAGTTTAAAGTCTTGTCCACATGAATAATATACAAAGTTTATACAGGTACATGTATAATAACAATATTTAATAGACTAGACATATTATTATTGGCTATTGAATTGGGATCCAACCATTTATTTAACTTGATTCTATTAAAAAATACACAAGTAATACATACATAGTTGTTATTGCTTTTTAGCATAATTATTTTGTTTTTTTGTGCGCATTGATTCATTCAAATTCAAAATAAACAAGAACCGCAGAGAGGAGTCTTTTTTGTTTACAGTCAACATTTGGTTTGCAATTTCAAACACACCACACTCTTTAAATCTGCAAGAAAAATGTAATTGAATTTTCATCATTTTTTATATTTTCTTGTTCATTCCAGCCGCCTTCCCCCATGCTCTCTCTGACGGAGGATGAGAACGATGTTTTTAATGCCACCGACTTTGGACCAATATGCATTCAGCCAGCCGATCAAAAGATTTGGGATGGGGTTCACATGAGGACGCACAAATGTGATGTGAACTGTGCAGAGATGAAGAAGCGGAAGCTGAGCAAGTATAATATCAGCGAGGATTGCCTCACACTTAACATTTATGTGGAACTAGTCAATAATGGTGCCGTAAGTGCCAACTCAATATATATGATCATGACTCTTTTTTTTGCCACAAACAATTTCAACTTTTAAAATATAACTTTTTTCAAAGCAATTTTGAATACCAACATAAAGTCGTACAAAAAATCACACAAAAAAGAAGGTAAATCCTTTTAAAATACAAACTTACATTTAAGCCCACACACACGCAAATCTACAAAATATTGTGCATTTGTGCTATCTAATAAACTTTATTGTCTTTCATTTGTCATAAATTTATTTTAAAAAATTCTACCCAATAATCCCTACTCTCAACTATACAAAGCGACTCAACGTAAACTCAATAGCAACACATCTTTGACTTGTTCTGCTCACTTTAAAAATTGTACCGTATCAAAGTCAGCGCTTTATTACCGCACATGCTTTTATGGAATGCAGCAGCTTGCTTGTTGAACTTGAAGAGAAGAAGAAGAAAAATAACGTTGCCGGTTTTTTAATAGAAAATGCAATAAATTTTAGATTTTTTTTGTTTGGTTTACGATGCTCAAATTTATTTTGAGCTTGCAGTAAATCAAGAAACGCTATTAAAATTTATTTCTTGATAAGTAGGTGCTATCCCTGCATGTAAAGAAGATAGCCAGTCAAAACAGAATCATATTCAATATTATGAGCTGTACACATAATAATATACATTATATACTTGTTGTTTATTCTCACAACTTTACTTTTTACGACAGTTTTTTACATGAAAACATACCGGGAAGACACTTGCTTTAGCTTCACTCATAAATTTTATCTGCTAAGTTGATAAAGATTTTTTTTAGCCGGTATGCCTAAAAAAAATGTTTGTGTGTGTGAATATCTTTTTTAGTTAGTTTTAGAGAGACTGGATTGGATCATGTCATGTCATGAGTAAAATGTGTATAGTAATAAATGTGCTGAATTCATAAATAAACATATAAATAGCACCACAGAGACTATAATATGAAGCTCTTAAAGATTACAATGTTTTAAAAGCTAAAAACTTGCCTGGCTAAATACCTACCTATCTTCAATTCAAGGGTGATCCTGAGAAGGAAATACGATCCACAGTGTGAATTCCACACAAAGTCATCACATCAGCTTACAGCGTTGCATATATAGGACTTGTGTTATCTTGTGATAGCGATTCAATAGCGTTGTTGTGGCGATGTATTATCGTATATTCATATCGTCGTAAATGTTCAATTCATAAAATTATATTTTTCCTGTGTGTAGAGATCTTTATGAACCACACACATAGGTAGGCATCATCGTAAGAAGGATAATAAATAATAATAATAAAAAATACTGTTAGGTGCGTTTGTAGCATATCCCATAAAAATGTGGTTTATTGACACTTAAAGACTAAAGATCTCTGGGGTGTTGATTCGAGTAATGCAAGAAGAAAAGTATAATAATAAAAACACTCTGAGCGACAACAACATTCTATATTTCTATGTAATAAGCACTATTGCGAAACGACAAAAAAAATCGGCTTTATTTTTATTTTTTGGAAAAATAACTTTCTTTTCAATTTTTCTTTTCATCAAGTTCATTCTTCTTCTTTTTTATCAGGCATACTTTGTAATACAACTTATGTATATATACCGCGTTTCCTCTAGTATAAGCCCGGCTTTATTTTTGTAAGCCATGGCTATGAAATGAGACTCGACGAATGTTGGAAGAACAACGATATTTGGAAATGTATACCGAATTCTCAAGTTTTGTGAACTTTTAAGACCTCGTGTCTTTTAAGATAAATTTCTTTTCTCAAGTTTCATTTAACCATCCAATTGAGCAATCGATATCACATTTATTATACTTTTAAAATATTCCTTATCCTTTATCACTTAACATTTTACACTTGCCAAATCTTTCTCTTGCTTCATATTATACATGCAAATGCTCTTTCGTTTCATCACTTTAATATTGTTTAAAAGTATCGCTGCTTAATTATGGATATGTATTCAAATCAGTCTACAGTTTATAACAAAGTTTGTTGATTAAATTGAATCATCAGTTCTAAACAGGCTCATGTGATTTATAGCTGTCTTTCAGGTTGATAATGAGTGCTCAACTTGAATCTTGAAGCCACAAACTTGCTTAATCATGTGTCTGCCTGCCTTCATATCTTTAATGCTATTTTCATTCATAATAATAAAAATTTATATTGATTTGCAAAAAAAAAGAATGAAGCCCACTAAACGTGGATATTGAGAATACTTTGCTTTTTACATCTGGCATAGTTGTATGAGCTGCAAAAATCTGTTTAAAAAACATGATATTACACTGCCATAAACCATTCTGCCGGCACCTGATAAAAAAAACTAAAAATAAAATTACAGTAGAGTCTTGATAAAACGGCTGTTCAAGTACAGGGGAATTTTCACCATTTTAAAGAGCTTTAAATATCAACATGGAATGAAATCGTCCAGCCATATTCTTTCCCGTTTATAAACCGAACCGTTTTATTGAGACTCGACTGTATTACTGCTTAAAAAAAAGAAGAAAGAATCTTTTGCAGTGAAATAAAAGTGTTCTTGCCAATTGAGCCAAAGCCACTGGATAAACGGCACTTTTAAATTGCAAATTGAACCTGTTGGGGGAGAAAAAGATGATCTTGCATGTGTGCACCACGAGCAAGAAGCGCAGCATACAATTTTTTCCTTGCCTTTAAATATTGTGTAGATTATAATTCAGCTCACTACTTTAAATGTGCACACCTAGGTATATTAGTAAACTAAGTTGAAAATGTGCATATTTTTTATATTGGGATTTCCTGTGTAACAATTAGAGAAATGGAATGTCTTGCATTTAGTTACGTGGAATGGAATCCCATGTGCGTGACTCTCTGTTAGTT
>JAITYZ010001202.1:0-13331 GCA_027744595.1 Paronellides praefectus
GAGTTTACATGTATATATATGTCAGGAGAAAACAGCAAAGGAAAAAATGGAGAGTTGAGAGAGAGAGAGAGAGAGGTAAAAAAAAGAAGGAAGAAGTGTTTAATACAAGGGCGAGGAGTAATAAGGAGAGAGAATGAAGGAAAAGAAAAGGATATATACAGCAGGAGAAGAAGAAGTAATAGCCACATTTCTCATTAGGAAAGGGCTCAGTGGCAGCCGTGAGTGAAAAATTATGCAAATCAAATTCAAAAGAGTCAGAAAATTATGACTCTACACACTGTACTTTTTTCTTTAGAGGGAAAGTGGAACTAAAAATCTGAACCAAAGTTCAGAGAGAGAGAGAGCGAAAGAGAGGGAAAGATTGAGAGAGAAAAAGTCACATTGTGTGGATGTGTGTTTTTATAAAAGAAAAAGGCTGTTTATATGCATACTTTTGTACTAATGTAGGTATATATAAAACACCCAGTCTTTCCTCTTCTTCTCCATTTTTTTTTCTTTAAAAAATTTTGTAGGGTATATTGTACGTACGTACCTATAACGTAGATATACATATTCGTATAATATATTCCAAAGAAATTTTCATTCTTATTTTAGATGTATCGTTTTAAACCCTGAGGAACGGAAACAAACAGAAAGAAAATCTTTTTAAAAGGGAAACTATAGTGCATACATTATTATTATACATTTTATAAGCCCGCTTGTTTATAAAAACAAGAGAGAAAAGAAACAAGATGACATAATAAGGGAACTTAACGCCAAGCAAGGGTAAACTGTCAATAAACTATAAAAAGAGAGAGAGAGATGTAAAATGTGTACAATTTCTTTGTATATCTGTTATAATATTATGTATGTGTGAGTGAGTGAGTAGCTTGAAGCGAATAACCATGTAAAAAAAGCTGAAAATTATAAATGCAAAAAAGTGTCTCTTTTCTTGTTTTGCTCATCATCACCACTTTTTCCTTTATCTTTGTCTTTACTCTATTCACAGATTATTATGCATCCCCCCATTATAATTTTATTTCGAGAGACTATATTATAGACTTTTTTTGTATATATATTTTTCATTATACTTTTGCGTGTTGTCGTCATTGTCGACTTTGTAGAGAAAGAAAAAAAAATGAGTAACATAAGCAGCAGACAACCTCTTTTTTGCATTTTATGTCTTTTTCTGGTGAATATGACTTCGTGACTTTTTGCTTGATGATCCTTGAAGCTTTTTATGTTCATGCATGTTATAGTATATCTACTTCCATCCTCTAATCCTTCTACGGCCCATGAATATTATATTTATTTAAATCTTAGCCCATATCAAAGTACGTAGCATCTATGCATAAATGAAAGTCGCAACAAAATATATTTAGTCATAAAAAAACACACCCCGCTTTCCATTTCCAGTTTGTTCCAACAATCAACAAAAAAAAATACAAAAAGAGATAGAGATAAAATATACATAATATTATGTATATATTATTCTTTTAGGCACCAGTCCCACCGCCACTGCAGACAATCATTCTCATCATCACTGCCACTAATTTAACAAATACTACATGTATTATTATTGTATATCTCATCATTATAATGTGAAAAAGTAGGAATAATTTACACAATCAGTAAACTCAATTTATGGATATAGTTGAGGAGTTGGCAAGTTTTTTTTTCTCTTTAATTTAAATTCAGAGTGATTATGTATTTATTTATGCCTGGAGCCTCCGAGCTTCCTCTTTGAACCCAATCAGTCAGTTGATCATCCTCAGTTGCATGAATTGAATAAGGTTTTTTTGTATAAAAAAACCTTGGAATTGCAAAACCTCAAAAGTACGCTGATGATAACTGTTTAAATTAGTGATGATATACATAAGCTTCAAGCGGAATGACAAAAAAGGGACAAAAAAAATTGCTTATAGAGTAGAAAAACTGTCAGCATGGAAGGATGACAGTTATCATGACCCACTATCGACTATCAATTAAGTATTTAGTATGCAGCAGTAGAAGAATGGGAAAATCCATTGTGATATTTTCGCTTCTTTTCAGAAAAACGGTCAACAAAAAAATATATAGACGATCCTATCAGTTTGGCGTGTGGGATTAAGCCTTCCGGTGGTGCATTTTACTATTAACTTTTTTCCCAAGCAAAAAAAATTATGGAAGGAAAGGATATTGCCAAATACCGGAGCTTGTATTTTTTTTTGAAAGCAGCCACATTAGATGTTGTCAACATGGAATTCACATGAAATTATTCAGAATTTTTTTTGTAAAAAAATCAATAAAAAACTAGCCAAATTATTCATTATTAATAGCATTGATTTGGCATACTTAAAGGTTTTAAGTAGCTAATTAAACACATTAAACATTTTCCAGCTTATTTACTTGAGAATACATAAAACAAAAACGATACACTTTTGTAAATGATAAAAGAAATCTATTTTAGTACCCCAGGCGTGATCCTTTGATTATATCCTGCCGACGAGGAACTTGTTGTATTCAAATGTACTTTTTCGAGGTAACATAAACTCCGTCCTCCTGGAATATGTTCTTGTTAACACTGGATAAAAAAAGGATGACGAAATCCTCTTATTTTTCAATAAAAAATGTTTATTTTATGCATCTCTCACCTTGTCAAAGACAATAAAATGATACTGCGTAGGAGATGCATGAAGAATGATACGTCAATATTTTCTAGTTCCGAAGCATCACTATACTAACATTTTTTATTTATATGCCATAAATATATTTTGTATCAGTAAACCAATTGTACCGACTCATGTAACCACCTTTAAAAGAAAAAAAATATATTGAGGAAGGCTACATTTTTGTAAAAACAAAATAAAAATTCATTCATGCACTGCTGAGAAGAAGCTACGTTGCATTTCTCTTTATCATTGTCACTTGTTCAAAACTTGAACGAGTCTTCTTTGCTGCACTTGACGATGCAGTCACAAGACACGTATATTTATTTTTTTGTATTCTTTTCTTTTTCCTTAGGCTTATTTATATATTCACGTATAACATGAGCAGTGGAGTAACATATGTATATCTGAAACTTTTACACGAGAGAACAAGTGAAAGATCCAGGAGAACTGCACAGGATAGTTAATATAACAAAAGGGTAGTAGCTTTGAGGTTGAGGGTAACCGCAACCAAACATAGTTGCTGTTCGTTAAAATCCACCACCTCCACCACTAGCTACCACTCACTTGCCCCATCCATTTCCTCTTCTCCTTCGTCGTATACAAATGTATCACTTTTTATTATTATTATATCACTACTACTACTACTGCAGTTTGTAGAAATCCTGCTGCTGGAACAAGAAAAGATGTGTTTATTAAACTGAGAATGACTTTTTATGCAGGAAATTACGTTGCATATAAGAAGTATTATATAATATGCATATATATTCTTCCAGCAAGTCAAACATGTGTTTATGAACTTGTTAGCACACTGCACTGTAAAGGGATAAAGCAAGAAAAAAAGTGTCTGGAGAGAGCAACGTGGTTGCAGTTTGACCAAAATGCCGGTTTTGATGGTAAAACGACAAGAGAGGGATTATGATCGTCGTTGTCGTCGTGTGGAAAAGAATAGCATATTATGCACTGCACACCAAAGTCAACACGTATAATAATTATTTTCTGTTTTTATCGTTTTACCTAGGGTTTTTTTTCTCTCACTTTGAAAAATAAAAAATAAAATGTTCAACAAACAAACTGGCAAACAAAGGAAGGAGATGGCATAGGATGACTATGGTTTTTAGCTGTGTGGCATTGATCGAGAAATGTGCATAATATTGTGCGAGTTTGCTTGCACATAATAATGTGCATGTTTCCCTTATACATATATATTCTACAACTTATTGTAAACTAAACTGAAATTGGCACTGGCACAAGTGTTCAAAAAAAAGACAAGTGTGGTAGTTGCATTTTGTGCTTTCTACACTATATCCAGAGAGAGAGTAAAAAACTGCATGCACTGTGACTCAATAGGAGGATGATTACGTTGAATGTTGATACTATATATTTTTTGCATATAATCTCTCTCTCTGTTTTGTATACATGAGTAAGTGTGTAAACTTTGTTTCTTTTTCTATAAAATGTTATCTTGATGAGGAGGAAAAAGAAGAAGACGAGGATGATGATGATGATCAGCTTTTAGCCACCTATTTCTATGTATGTATGTATTCAAAGAAGTTCAACTTCGTACTGGCTCTGATTGCAAAAAAGCCTGTGTGTATAAATACTACTACAACACTATTTTGTTCCCATTATAACTGAATTACTCCTACCATAACAAATTACGTGTTTGTCAGTTAAGCTGCTGAGAAGAGGAGGCAGAGTAGTAGCGTAAAAACTACATACATTCATATACACACACTCTCTCACACGGGGTGTTGTTGATTATTGTGAAGCTGCAACCTTTGCAACTCTCCCACTACTACTACAACTACCACTATTACTACTACTATTACTGCTGTTGCTGCTGCTGTTTTTTTTAAACTGCATTTACCGCATACCAAACAAAACTTTACAACCAAATGAAAAAGTCGAATGGAAAAAAAATCAAAGCAGAGAAACAGCAACTTTACAATATTGAAGAAAAGTGGAAAAAGAAGGATTCGCACACAAAACAGACTGAGCAGAAATGTGCATTAAACAATCCTTTTCAATGACTATAATAACAAAAAAATAAAAAAATAAAAAGAGATAATGCTTGCATGAATGCATGCTTGCAGACAGCTTTTGCTAGAGAGTCACACAGTTACACATTTGCAAACAAGTCACAGTGCAGTGCATAATATGGATGTATGTATGTATTACATATATACATATTATACATACATACATTTAAGTGCACACACAACAGAGACATTTGAAAAAAATCTGAGCTTGATTATTATTATGTTGTGTGTGTATTTACAACAAACCAATATGCGTATATTATTATGGGGATGTACATATGATAAAGTGATGTGTGTGTTGCTGCTGCTGCTGCTATAATATGATGATAGTAAACTATAAAAACATAAACCAGGCATATAGTCATTCGGCTAAACTGGTCGTCTCCTTCCCAAATGTGGAATCTGTGCATTGTGTGTGCATCTTCAGTCAACAGACTGTTGTGTAAGCACAAAAGCAGTAACAGCAGCAACAACTTGATCCCATCATAATCAGGATGATGATAAAAAGGTTGAAAATCTGAAGGAATGCAAAACTTGCAAAATTCCCTAATGCAGTTCCATGCAAAAAAATGTACATACAAAAATTTTGTTGAGCTTCTTTTTGAGACTGAGCTGAGACTGACTGACTGACTTGAGAGCAAAGTTGAGTTGAGGAGACAAGTTGAAACCAGCCACATAAGAGAAATGGGAAAATGATGAAATTGATGATGACTCTGATTGTGAGTTATAAGAGCTTAAAGGTTGATGATATTGCTTTTTAAATACTGTCAAATAATAGCTGAAAGCAATTTTATGAGTTTTTCCTTTTGCAGTGTTCAAATTAAAAGCACATTATAAATGGGATATTGTAAAAGAAAATTCTTGGTTTGGTATTGCGGCAATATATTACTGCACTAGAGAGAGAGAGAGAGACGTGTTGGTTTGCATCTTTTTTCATATCTTCTACTCCCTGTCTCGTCATTTCCATATCGGTAGGCATATTTGAAACCTGCTATGACAAGAGATTAGAGATGATATGACGAACAAAAAGTTGTCCAAGAAAAATGAAACAAGCTTTTGGACAGCCAGGCAGAATAAATGCATTAACATCAGTCAAGCGAGCAAATAAATGCAAAAAATAAAATCAAGTATGTGAAATTTCCTCAATAAGATGCTAAAAAATGCGGACAGATCAACTGAAATCATCATCGAAAAAAATATAAAAATAGTGTCACTATTAAAGCTGCACTTTGTGCAAACTTTGACATGCCTAAAAATATACAAACGCTTAAAACCTAAATCCATAAATATGGATATGTATATATTTTTTTAGGTGTTGTGAAAGTATTCTGATAAGAGTATATATATTTTTATAATATGCATCATCATCAAAAGATGCATAATCCGCCGTTTTTGTTGTCGTCTGTGTGTGCCGAGTGGAGACCACATGAAGTCAACAGCTATAAGCTTTTATGTGGTGCATACAAAAATATCTTGGTCATCATTACCATCATATTGCATGTGTGCCTGCATACCATATACTAAATAATATACATAAATATATTATATCGACCTACACATAATATATAATAGAGAGAGAGAAATAAAAAATCTGCATTCGTCCACCATCGCATCACCACCACCAGCAAGCAGACCTGTTTAATGAGATGTAAAAACTGTATAAGTTTGCGATAGACATTTAATAGTGTCACTCTGATAAAGTCGCTTCAAATATGTAACCACATTCTCCTTCCACTCTTGTCTCGTCTCCTCTTAAAATGCAAACAGAAAAATAAAAAACTCGTGCAGCAGCGCTAGGTGATGTGATGGATTAGTATGAAGATGAGCTTTTTTTATCTGCATCTGTGTGCACTGTGCGATTATATAGTATGGTAAATACTAACCACGTCAATGCATTGATGCATAACTATGCATCTTTGTCATTTACTTCAATACCACCACCATGGCATATCTTTTTAGTCGCTAATCCCAACTAACCTTGCCAGCCAAGCAACTCAGCTAAAAGATAGATATATATATACCACCAATATACCTATATGCATTTTGATCAGATGTCAGGGTTTCTAGTGCAATAATAATGCAAGGAAGAAGGAGTGAGCAATGATAAACATGTAAATACAACAGCCCAACACTTTTTATGTATAAATGTATATATTTTTTATATATAAATTTTTGTACAATAATTATTTGTAGTTTCCCACTTGAGAGTTCATAGGTAAAAAGGTTTGTATATATTTGTCCACTGTTCTATAATTATATATATGGATTATAGCACAAAATTAGGTATTATGCAGCAAAAAAAATGTTGTACAGATTAAAGTTTATGGTTTTCTCTCTATCATTTTGATTTTACATTATTTCAAGGTTGGGATTGTTTATTGTAAAAGACAAGCTATTTACTTTTTTCTTCTCCTTTAATTCTTTCATTTTCTAATTTATACTGCGCGAGGGAAAAGACTGATTGCAACTTAAATGCTGATGAAGAAGAACAAGAGAGTGGAATGGGATAATTGAAGAAAGAGAGAAGAAACCCGTGATATGTGCATACATTCAAAATGCAAGCTTACTTGGTTTTGTTTAAAAGAGATTCCCTTCTTCACAGCAGAGCCTATCTCAACTTAAGACATGTTATAAGAGCTGGTGTTAGTGTCGTGTGTGTGTGTGGAAAAGCAAATAAGATATTATTGAGGAGATAAAGGAGTGGAACAACAAGACAACATTTTATACCGCCACCACCACACCATCATCACCATTTTCAGTTTTTGGAAGGTTAAGTGAATGCATACAGGATGAAAAATGCACGAGTTTCATATGCAATTCAAAATAAGCACAACAACAGCACATTATTATTATAACCCTTTTGTTGGTATCAGCAAAGACGCATTTAAAAAAAATAGTCGCTGCATTTTAGAACCATATGATGATATGACAGAGAGGGTTTTAGGTAGGCATATATTTTTTGTGATATGATGCCATTTCCTTTTGTATACCATCTATTTACACTCTTCTTCAAGTCAAATCAATTCAAATTTGAAACCATCACAATTACATTTGCATAATATGCTTTTATTACTTTACATTCCATCTAAATCTTTACTCTAAATTTATGTGCAATTATTATTATTATACCGCAACAATAACAACAGTAGTAATAGTGGTAGTGGTAGAGTAGTAGTCGGTCAGAGTAGTACACACAACTTAACAAGTCTTATTTTTCTGCATTTTTTGCATTCTTTCTCTTTTTGCAAGAAATATGAACTCTCTGTTGAGCTTGGGTGGGATTAATTGTGTTCGGTTCATGGTACAACGGATTAAAAATTGTGGAAGCCAAGAATCTTATTATAATCACCCCCTCTGCATTATCTGCACAATCATGATCATGAGGTCATCCTTAGATCACACGTGTAGGTACAAGTTCAAGTACAATATTTACCCATTTTTTTCTTACACATTTTCCACAGTGTATAAAAAAAGAACGAGAAATAAACATACAAAAAAAAGATCATTTGTCACGAAACAAAAGAAAGAAGTGGATTTATTGGGATGCATCACCACCAAGACCATCTTACAGAAAACATAATATGTTATATGTGTGCATATTGTATATCTATGTGTTGTAGAATAGATAAGAGACTCTTGCAACTTGCAAGTAAACTTGTGAGTGAGTCTTGAGAAGTAGCCAACAACTTTGCATCTCTCTCTCTCTCTGCAGCAGATACGACAGCAGCAGCTTATATGATCCGATGGTATGCAATGTTTATATATAATAATATGCCTTAAAAGATAATATGTGAAGTTAACAACTTGTCTCATTTGGAATGCACTTTATATCTAACATCTTTAACACTTTATAATGACAATAGTTTGAAAAAAGAGTGTACATTGATAAATTCTCATCTCTTTAATTTTGCCCATAATTTACTAGTTTTGCTCAAGGAACTCATCCAGGATAAAATTACTCTTTTGCTTATTTAAATAGTTTTTTTTTGTAAAATAAAATGATAAATATTTATGGGGTTTCAAACAAAAAAAAGTTGAAGGAGTCTCACTAGCGTCATTTTTACAAGCATGTTAAACTGTGTGTGTATATACTCGTCTTATGAATAAATTCAAGCAGTCTCCATTCACATGTCATAATAACCATGCAAATTTGTGAGGAAAGCAATTTATCACAAGAATAAAATACAAAACACCAACAGGCCATTGAGGATTTAAATTTGAACCTAATGTGAATAATTTTGCCCATAATTTACTAGTTTTGCTCAAGGAACTCATCCAGGATAAAATTACTCTTTTGCTTATTTAAATAGTTTTTTTTGTAAAATAAAATGATAAATATTTATGGGGGTTCAAACAAAAAAAAGTTGAAGAAGTCTCACTTGCGTCATTTTTACAAGCATGCTAAACTGTGTATACCCATCTTATGAATAAATTCAAGCAGTCTTCATTCACATGTCATAATAACCATGCAAATTTGTGAGGAAAGCAATTTATCACAAGAATAAAATACAAAACACCAACAGGCCATTGAGGATTTAAATTTGAACCTAATGTGAATTTACAACCTGTACCACCGCTGTACTAGCCTTGGCTTTTCATATTTTGTTAAAGCACACACATAAATAATATAATAATATGAATGAATAATAGAAGTACACAGAGATTCATGTAGGTAATTGCATGCAGGTAAACATAAATTAAATCGCATCTGAGTGAGCAGTTTCAATAATTTCACAATTCACATGAAAGAGTTTCCTTGTCCAACTTGGTCATTATTTTCATTTGTTTTCCTCAAAGGATAGAAGAAATGTTGAAACTATTTGTAGAAAACAAATAATAACAGCGTATCAGATAAGATAGCCCGAATATAATCCAGCAAGGACATCTGCATCCCTCAGATGACTATATCTGTAAAAAATTAAGTCAATAAATTGACTGTAGCTAGGTGCATATATTCAACAGCCATGCTTAATTGCGGTCTCATCAGAAGAGCCCCGCAGCTCCAATAAATATACATGGCACTAATGAATATATTATATACATGGCATATATTCCTGCTTTATACCAGGTAAATGTACATAATATTATGTAGGTATGTATGTATGTGAAATACATATAAATAATTTCCTCGTTCACCTGGACTTACTGTGAACTGGAATGTACTACTGAACTGGTCTGTCTGTATTTGCATATTATTATGCATTTCCACTCACTCAAGCACATTGTTTGCATTTATCAAAAACACAACATTTTAATGCATGTTAGCCATATCAATCGTCGAATCATCCAAAGTGTTTATTGAATAGTGTTGTTTTGATCATTTTTACAAATACAATGTGTAATATATACCTACCTATTAATACTTTTATTTACATTTGATTGATGAAAGATAATAATAATGAAATACAATTATTATTATACAATGAGTCGGAAATGAGTAATGAAATTTTCGAACTTGGCCATTAAACATGTCTCATGTTTATTTTATTCTTTGATGGTGGTACACCACCACACACTAATATGCGTATGCTGCTGACCAATATGATAATGTGCGTGTGATAATCTACAACTTATTTACATTTTTTACAAGAAAACAATTTTTTTCTCATGGATGCTTCTTCTTCTGAGCTACTTACTTTCCTTGACTTTCAATTACTTTTGCAAATTGAACAATGGATATTTTTTTATTAATGTTTGTCCTTACTTTAAACTTTTTTTTATTCCCTATTGATTTAATCTCACATGTCCAATAATGTACACTAATGGTGAAGCCTCTTATCTTTAAAATGTTTAATTTATATTTAAATTATTCAACAAAACTTTTAATATAATCTATAATTTGTGAACAGAAACAAGGCAAAATGGTCTCTAGTAGACTCTAGAGAGAGGGAGCAAGTATAAATAAAATTACAATATTTCTTTCATGTAAACTCTGCTCTGCTGTGAAGGTAATCATCGTCATAAGTCGTGAGCTGAGAGCTAGACAGTATATAGCTGGTTTGAAGTATAGAGATGTTTCCTTGCTTTTATAGTATTTTTTTAGAAACAAGTACGTTTTTGCTCTCCTCCACTCGTTTGTTTTTTATATCATCATCCTCATGCGCTTATGTAAACAGGTAAACAAGACTGGCGTGGAATTTTATAAAAATATGTAACAGCTTGACCACGGCAATAATTGCATTTGTAGTAGTAGCAGTAGTGGTAGTACTACGACTACAACAACAACTTTGCAAGTGAGGTGTACTCGTGTGTGTATTTATTTTTTGATGAGTTCATAATATTTCTTCCAGCTATATTTTGTCGACTAAAATAGCAACAAGAAAGGAGGAGAAGGAGAAACCGCGTCGAGGTCAACTAATAATAATGCAAATAATAATAATATGGCTCATTTACAAAATACTTGCTAGATATAAATCTTCATGAGTCATAGACGCTCATCATCAATGCTCTTGTTTATTAATGCAATGATGATTGCCGCATTCTTACCATCACTTAAGAACTAGTTAAACCTTGTAATCAAAGGGCTAACTACTAAAAAAACTGTTGAAAAAAATTCGCACGCTTATAATACACATTAATTCTCAGAGAGAGAGAGAGAGCAAACAATGCAATTGTAGTAGAATTATTATTACTACTACTCACTAGACTACTACTATTTACTACAGCTCGCATCCAGTTTTGCTGGTTAGCTGGTTACGTTGTTGCGTTTGCTACATTTTTTTTCTTTCTTGTTGCACCGGTCATCCTCTTTGGCGTTGTTGTTGTTTGTTGTCGACGATGTAGTAGTAGTATTTTTTAAACTACACCAACTTCCGATAAATATGTATGCACATTGCATACCTACCTATTACATATTATACCCACATAAATCGAAAAACATGCGAAATTTCTGACAGACTCATTTTCTGTTGCTCCTCTTTCAGTACAAATTTTAATTTTTCCTTACAACTTTTTAATGGAGGAGCCAGTTTTAATAGTGCAGGTAGAACAAGTATCACCACGAGTGCGTGTTTTTTTACTACAAGAAATCAAAAAGCTCTGCAGGAAAATAGTAAAATTGTTATCAATGCAATCAAATATTTGTTTTTTACAGATTATACAGTCAAATAAGTGTAGGAAAGGGTTAACTCCCAAAACTATACCACACATGAACAAAAAAAAATACAACAACGTCAATTACAAAATTGAAACGACGAAGAGAGAGAGAGAGATGTTGAGGTTGATTGTATGTGAATAAATATTATTTAAGAGGAAAAGATGATGGAAAAAATATATATACCTAATATATATATATTTCTTCTTCTTTTTTTGTGATGATTATCATCATCCTCATTTTAAAAACATAAAAATATAACACCATTACTATCGGCATAATTTAGGAAGAAATGAACAAACAAAAGTATGGCATATGTTGAGGTGGGAGAAGTTTTATTTAAATTTTTATCCATTCATTTCATCTTGACGTGGAGTGAGAGAGAGAGAGAGAGAGGGAAACGTTTTTATGCAAGGCAAGAAGTCAACGTCATGATGATGATTATGATGATGATGACGTAGGTGTGGTAGCTCAAGTTTTAAAGAAACAATTTTTTTTTCTTCTTCAGCTGTAGCAACATGCTGGTGGCGAGTTGAGAATGAAGATGGATAGGCTTCAGCAAGGTATCATCATCATTCTCGGTTAAGGCCAAGCCAGGGGAATAATCATGATAATAATAATACTGATTATCATCATCTTTACCTGGCCTATCTCGTCCTGTATCATTGTCACAGCATGTTACAATGAGCTTAAGTGTCAACTTATTTTGTTTATCAATTTCTTTCCTTCTATCTCATTCTCACTCAAAAAAGTTTCATTACATCAGAACATGTACAATTGTCTGTTTAATTCCGTGTATAGTAATTTGCACACAGTAGGTGATGATAAGAGAATGGAAAAAAATATATATTCAACTTTTTTTTTTGAATGTTACGCAAAAATAGCCATAGGGCATTGCTTCTCCATGATTATCAGCATTTCATTACCAACACCAGTTTAGGATTTCGTGCTTGCACTTAACCGTAACCGTCTGCTCTCTTGCATAGGTATATATTACTGCAAGTAAAAATGCATACTACACACACAACATACCATAGCCACTATTTTTGTAAGTTTAGTCAGGTGCACCAGTGCGGCTGAATAAACACGCTAGGCCCAAATTTGTATTTCAAAAATTACACCTTACTCACTTACCATCATCATTATAATCAACAAAACAGTACAAAATGACTCCACTAAAAAAGATATATATCCTACCAACAACAATAATAATAGTATATATAGTAAAGTGTGCAAAGAGGAGGAGGAGGTGGACGACGGAGAAACAGGAATTGCATGGTCTAGTCACAAGACGAAAAGACGCGAGTGAGAGGAGTACCTTGAGGAAGGTTGTTGTTTTTCACATGCCAAAAAAATGTAAGCAAAGTTGTCTAGAAAAAAGAGAAGAAAAATTCAAAGTTTTTTTTATATATTTCACGGACTACCTAAACGGAGAATGAGCAAAAGGGTTGAGGTGTGGTGTGTACAATGCACGCCTTCCTACTTAATGTCAATAATTCTCGTTCCAACAAAACGTTCTGCTTTGCTGCCTGCACTTTTTCTTAAAAGGTGTTTCGTCCTGATTTCTAT
>JAITYZ010001203.1:0-10457 GCA_027744595.1 Paronellides praefectus
GTTTTCTTCTGTTCTACTTCATCATCACGTCGCCGTAGGAAAAAAACAAAAAGGGAAAATACACAAAAGCTAGAAAAAATAAAATAGTAAATATAAAGCTGGTGGAAGAGAAGAGAGAGTTTTATTTTATTATACGTTGGCAGTTTTTAAAACTTGTTATTTGGGTTAGCTTGGTTTGTTGGTTGGTAGATAGATAAATGGATCAAGATGATGTTGATGATCATGTTT
Source organism: Paronellides praefectus (assembly GCA_027744595.1). NCBI lineage: Eukaryota > Metazoa > Arthropoda > Collembola > Entomobryomorpha > Paronellidae > Paronellides > Paronellides praefectus. Next base: position 229 of record JAITYZ010001203.1, read on the forward strand.
AAGAAATATATATATAGATAAGTCGAGTTGGTGGAAAGAGAAAAGTCTCCTTCTAAAGAAAAGCCAAAACTTGGGGACGTGTGGTGATGCGGTGGTGGTGTGTGTGTTTTGTTGTGAGTTGTGTGAAAAAGGTTGAATGAGTTAACGCCAACAACTAAAATGAAATGAGAAACTTTTTTTTAAGTGGGAAAGGCAGACACACAACAAAATTGTTTTGTATTTTCTCTTCCTTTCTGAGTTTGGTTTAAGATGAGAGCTTGAGTTTATATATATATTTTTTTAAGGTAAAAGAATGAAAAGTGGGTCGCGACGACTGGTAGATGACGGTTAAAAAACAGTATTTCAGGCAAACTAACAAAACAAAGAGTAATAAAGTATGGTTAACACAGAGGATAAGGTAAAAGAAAGGTGCCTAAGGGGGAAACTCTGAACTAGATAACTTATGGATATACTTATCTTTGTACTTTGTCTTGTTCTTCTTCTGGGAAAATAAAAGAAGAATGCGAGATGGAAAGCTGAAAATTTATTTTTCTTTTATTATTGTGTTTTGTCCTGGAAAAGGAAAATAAGAGGGAAATAGTTTTTACGTAGTAATCGGATAAGTTTTATTGCGTGGGAGGAAGGAAAGGAAACGACTGTGTGTGTTTTTTGTAGTTAAGTGACTTTTTTTCTTAAGTAAAGAGTTACAACAAAAGTCATAATTTTTTTGGAGTATTTTTATTAGAATTAAGAAATATATTAAGTTTTGTTGAAAAATGCGTAGATAAAATGAAGAAAAGAAATAAAATAAATTAGGTTTTTCGATTTTGACTCATGTTGCCTTTAAAAAAATGATGATGGGATAGCCATTTGTGAAAGCCCAAGCACTACTGTGAAATGAGCCCCTTCTGTTCAAATGTAAATAGCAATTTTCCCCTTTATTACCACCAACCCGCATTTATTCCCGTTCTCATCTCTCTTTTCCGGTTTTTTCTGTTGATGAAACTCTGTCTCAAAAAATAGCTTCTCCTTTTTTATTTTGATGAGAATGGATCCCATTAAGAAGCAAAAGCTGCATTTCACATAAAAAGTACATCCGGCTTATTTGTTGCTCTTTTGACTTTTATTCTCTGGGTTGGGTTAAGCTTTTAAAGATGATGATGATGATCCTCCTCATCACAAGAGTAGCATGTATATAATGTATACTACCATCACCCAAGTACACAAAAGCAACTTGCTTTTGTACTACTAATGGTCAAAATTTGTCACTGACTTGCTCCTTGAGTGAGAGTCTAGTCTAGCGAATGACCCTGATATTTCATCTGCCACCGCATAAAAACGGTTGCAGTCAACTCAAGTCATTCCACCCCATTCCGCCTTTTTCTTGCTATCCAAAAACAATCAAGAAAAACCCAGAAAACAGTGCAACTGACATTGTGGCATTGGAAGAGAGAGAGAGCAAACAACAAACAATTTTCTTCATTCATTTTGTTCACTTATTTATTTATCCTGTTTGTAAGGAGTCAGTCAGTCTGCTGTTCTTCGCGCCCGCCAGAACATGCGTTGTCATTGAAGTTGATGGATTCCTTTGCATTTATTCCTCTGCTTATCTTTTAAAAAGAACAGAGTGAAATAGTGTGTGTAAATTAAATATTTACAAATAAGTAAGGTCAATGTCGAGACATAAAACAGGGTATGAAGAGAAGAAGAAAGATAGATACAACATGTTCCTTGAAAGTTTACCAGTTTTTTTCTAAATGTTTAATTTATCTAAATAAATAAACAACCATATTTTTTGAAGAAAAGGTCATTTCAGGCCATACATACCTTATTTTTAGAAACTTTACCGTTAATACATTCAATTCCTTTTTATCTCTCTTTCTTTTTTAAATTTCATTTTGTTGAATTATTGAAAATATCACCACGTTTCTCTTTCGCCTTTTGCATTTATGTTCTTATTCAAAATGGCAGGTGCCTTTTTAGCTGAAGATTTTCGATGGAAACAAAATAGAGCAGAAAAGAAAGTGAAGAGCTTTCATGCAAATAAAAGTCGAGCCTGTCTAGTAGCATGTATTCCATATAAACTACTCTACATTATTATTGTATAAAATGATGATGATGATGTGGAGTGGAGGTGGTAGAATTCCCTGCAGGGTGATAGATAGTTCGCCTAATGAACTTTGTAGAGTGGATGGTCACCAAAAAAGAGAAAGCATCAAGTATAAAAGGTCTACTACCCCCCCTCTCCCCCACACCCAAATACAAAAGATAATATATATACAAGTCGCCCTACATTTTCTCTTGAGTGATCAACAAAGCCAATATACTCTTTTTTACACACGTTATTATTCTCTACTTGAATATATGCATCACCAAAAAAGTCAAGTCAAGTCAGTCTTTTATTCCGACTCGCACCTCCGAAACTACAAAACCACCACCAACATCATCGCATCTCATCTCCATATCTAAAGTTACGACGGCAGAGTACCAAGTGAGTGAGTAATCTGTCTAGCTGAATAATATTTCCGTTTTGTTGAATAATATGTGGTGGTGGTGCTGGTGGTGTTGGTGATGGTAGTAGAGAGGCATTTGCATGACATATACATAGGTACACACACATGGCAGGAGAGAAATGAAAGTGGTCTTTTTTACACGGAACAAAAAAAATTCTCTCACTTTTCCTCTGTTGATCTTTTGAGAGAGAAAGTAGAATATTTTTGAGCTCAGAGGCACACAGACAAAGAGAATAAATTGTACCGACTTTTGTGGTCTATGGTCTTTGTGATGATGGTAGTGGCGATATATATAATATCAAGTACATACAGACAGATATACATTAAACTATGCGGAAACGCCATACCGACCACCTCTTCACACTTTACACATTCCACTTTTTTTTATTTATCAAAGCATCTTACTTTTTTCCTCACCTCTCTCTTTCACACACACAAAAACACATCTCACCTCAAAAATATAATATCTATTTGCATTTCAATGGTGGTAGTGGTGGTGATGGTGGTGGTTGTTGTATACTCAACCAGCCAAAAAACCACTTTCACTCAAAGCCAGAGAGAGAGTGTCGGAGTGGGAGCAGTAGGAATGAATGAGTGAATGAAATGAAATGTCGCCAATGTTTTATCTTTTATCATTATAATAATACCACACACACAACAAAACCACAACTAAAAAACCAACATTTTGGTATAAAAGCTCGAAAAAAGATAAAAGATAAATATATATTGAGACAAGCATGTCATGTGTTCTGTGTGCGGTTCTGTTTCTCTTGCACACACGATGAGAGATGAACGTGCATGGGAGCTGGAGGAGTTGTCGAGTCAACCTTTTTCTTATATTTTTTAACTAAATTTTTATATAAAAAATATTTGGGATGGCATGGTTGGTGGTATGATAATGTATATTATTATGTATAAAGCTATGTGTGTGTGTCAGGAGCATTTTCATATGTCAAAATGAAAAATGTAGTGAGTTAGATGAGAAAATAAAGTTGACGGATGAATCCTGCTTTTTGCTTACTTGCTGCTCCTCAATAAACCTGCCTTTTTTATTTATATCAAAAGTTTTCTGGCTTGCAAGCTTAGACTTTTGGATGCTCTCTCTCTGTTTTGTTATGTAAAAAAAGTGAAGAAAGGACGAAGAATGTATTAAAAAGAGAGAGAGAGCAAGTAAAGAGATAAGATCACATATTTTTACTATTATAAATTTTTTTAGAAGAACAACCAGCCAGCCAGACAGAGAAAGATAAAAAGTAGTTCCATTAATCTTTGTATTTTCACTTTTTCCCTTTTTATTATTATGTGCATTCATGAATGCATTCCCTTCCGTAATAATAATAATATGTGCAATATGGGTTTCAGTTTTTCCCTGCTATTCACCTTTCCATGGTTTGTAAGGAGCAACATCGATTTACTTTTCACATTTCTTGGTACATGATGATAGAAAGGAAGAAGAAAGGAATAAGCACTTTTACTTTTTTTATCGTGCTGCTTTGACATTTGTTGATGCACGAGTTTCCGCTCTGATTCCAATTTTTTAAGTTACCCTTTTTGTTTTCTTTCATTCCCAAGTCAAACGAATAAAAAGACGCAAACAAACAAACAACCAATGAAATAGGTTTCTATAATTTAAAAGCTGTGTTTTGAAGGTTGGATTTGTTTTTAAACAAGAGTCTCTTAAATTTTCTCATTTTTTGTGTGAAGATCAACCGTTAATGTCATGAAATTGACAATAATTGACTTTTTATTACCACCACCCCACGGCACATATAGTCATGACGAGTCATGGTCATGAGTGATGTGACATGAAATCAAGCGGAGTAATAATAAGAGGATATATATAATAGCCCATTTACTTTTCTCTTTTTTTAAGGTGTGTTCTTTTAAAAAGCTTACACATGATGTAATGATTACTAGCTATTCCTTTTTTTCTGCGTAGCAAAAAGTGCCATTATAATGCTATCATGGCACAGAGTGAGCAGTGGTGGTGGTGTGAGCACACTTTAATCCAAATGACAAATTACCTGATGGCATTTTATTTTCTTGTGAGAAGAGAGAAAAGAGAGGGGAAATGGAATGTAAAAATGTGTTATATATTATCTTATTATTACTACACACTTTCTCTATTAAAAGTTATGTATGTACATAAATATGGGTGTGGGTATGTAGCCCAAACTAAATTGCATTCTATTTTTAAACCCACCAATTTTCAGCTTGCAAGTTGGAACAGGGAAAAGGACAGCTTTGAAAATAAAATTTGTTCCAAGGAGAAAGAAAAAAAAATGTAGGAGTCGTGGTGGTAATAAGATAGGCATGCCAGTACAATTTCTCTCCAAGAATTTCATTGTCTTCGCACTTTGCCCACACACAACATACATTTAAATATATATGTATATATACTTGTGTGTCTGTTGTAAAAGGAAGAAGGATTACTTTTATAGGATACCATAAAACTAGCCAATTCAACATTCAACAACGTTGTTTGTGTCTTTGTTGACGACGACGACGACGATTTTGGCTTGCAAGTATGTTTTTTGGAGGGTAGGGCGCTTTTACACAGCGTAGCACCTAGTCCAGCTTTTCTTTCTTCTTCTTCTTCCTCTTGGTTTTGTGTGAGTCAAGCAGTCTTCGTGACAAGATTTATTTCTCACAATTTTCCTACCAATTTTCTTCTAACGCTTTGCTCAATTCCTTGAGAAAATGCACCCAAGTGAAATTAGGCAAGGCATCTGTATACTATGCAATAAAATGCCCTTGTATACATATACATATGTATATGTGCATATCCACACACCTATTACATGTTATGTACATATCTATCTACCTTATTTTTTAAACGGGACAGTTTTAGCCGGAAGTAGCATATATATTTTACAATATGCATATATTTAACTTTGAACTGTATGTGTAGGAAAAGGGCATAAACATGGCATGAACGAACAAATTATTCCATTCCACATGATTTATGGGTTCGGTGGTGCTGGTGGTGGCGTCGGTCTTTTAAATTTATCACCTTGTTTGATATTCACCAGCACCAAGAGAGAGAGAGAAAAAAAATAACACATAGCTTAGATATATGTATGTATGAATATAACAGTAAAAATGATGATGATGATGATGGTATTGCCGTTATTATGCCGTTTACTTGTGACTTGACTTGCTCAATAATAACATCATTTTTTCCCAAAACGCATGCTTTGCATACCACCACCTTCCATCCAGTCCACCATTCTTCCAAACAAACCGACCGTTTATTTTGTCGTCCATCCATACATCCAGCCAGCCAGCCAGACACTTTCTCTCTCCTCAAGCATCACAGATTTTTTTCTCTTCTTCCTGCTGCTGTGGTGTATAAAAAAACTTTACATTTTTTACAAGACGACGGCAAGAACATCAAGTGGATTATTATTGCAACCATTACACATTACTATATTTGCAATAAAACTCACGCTCCTCTGCCGTCAAGTCAAAAAGTGAACAAGATATAGAGAGAACGAGTGAATATTACGGAGGGTTGATTTAATATATTATAAAGCGTGCTCATGGAAAATGCAAGAATGGATGGAGCATTTTTTTGACGGGATAGTCAAGTCAGTGGAAAATATTAGCATATTACCTATGCATGTAGCTATACTTATATCAAAAGAAGGTGTGTTGGGTATCTATACAGAGGTATAGGATTTAAGGGTTGGGGGATGTAATATGTAAAGTAGTGTACAAAAGTGTTTGTTTTTTTTGCTTTGAGAGAATTAAGAAAAAAGAAGATGCTGAGGAATGAATGCTTCTTCCTCTTCTTTTCCCCTTCTTCCGCCGCCCTCGACTAAAGTTTTTGAGAAAAGTGTCTGAGAAAAAAGACGTAAAAATGATTTGCATGGGTGATATAATCCGGTGACGGCTCCCCAGCGGACACTCAATGTGGTCCATTATTGTCACACACGACGAGCTCCAGCACAAACCTGAGATGGCTATACAAATATACCTACGCTTTTGGAACCTAAAATACGACACAAGAAAATAAAAAAAGTCAAGAAAATATAAAAATATATATACGGCGACTCTTTTTATGGTTGTTTGTTTGGTGGCAGTGTGGTGTTTGTTGTGTGGGTTTGATATTTTTGGAACTTTTTCTTGGTGGAATCTTGGTTGGAATTCGTAAAGCGTATCTGTATATTTTTTACGGACAGCGCTCTGCATCTGTGCATTGCTGCATCAGTCACGTAAACGTAGTAATAACACTTGTAAATAAGCTGACAAACAAAAAAAGAAGACAATCATGTCAAGTCAGCTTAGACGGTGGTGGAATAAAAGGAAGAAGAGTTGAGGAAGAAAAAGGGGAAAAAATATTATTGTGATTATTAGATGACCTTAAGAAGCATATATTATATGCATTTATACTTAAGTATGCTAGATTGCATAAGAAAATTATTATTATTTTCGGAGATTGAGTGGAAAGTTCCTTCATTCCTTCCGGTTTGTTTTGTATGTTTGCTTTTATGAAGATTGAAGTTGACTTGACTTTTGACATGGCTTAAAGCTTACTCTCTATGTCTTCCTTTTTCTCTAAACCAATAATAATCATAATAATAACCATGTCTGAAGTAGTGGTTTCAACTTGAAGTATTATGCAATCATATTCACTCAAGTCAAATTCCCTTTTCTTTTCGGTGCGGAGGTGGTGGCGGTGAATAGAAAAAAAGGCAAAAGTCAAATAATAAAGCAAAACGCAAGTCAAGCCGAACCACAAGATCATCATTTTTTCTTCTTCTTTATTTCTCTCGATATGGCGGTTTGGGTGAAAGGAAATAAGAAGAAGAGAGGGAATATGAGGACTCTTCTTGTCAGATTGNGACTCTTCTTGTCAGATTGTGTTAGTCTTTTTGAGGAAAGTGAGTAAAGTGTATCATTATTATATTTATCTTGTTATGGGTTGTGTTTGGCATGGAATCATGGCTTCAGCAGGTGGGTGCTGCTCTGTATACTCTACTCGACCACCTTGAAAGTGAAGGAGAGGAGCGGAGAAAGATGCGAATGAGATAATCAAAAGAGACGTCAAGTCAAACTCAGAGATGGAAAAGTGATGTAATGCGGATGGATGGATGTTATATTATAGTGGTGGTGGTCTGATCCTGTTTAGAAGTAAAAGTCGGTGAAGATGAAGATGGAGGAGGGAGGGAAGAAAATAAGAAGTGTGTGCAGCAAAGGGGAAAAATAAGGAGAAATGAATGAGAAATTCAATTATGAGATTGCTTCTTGTGCTTTTCGCTCCTTTTGCTTGTTTCCCTCCACCACCCTCCTCCTCTCCCTCTTAACTTTTGATGGTGGTAAACAAGATTATTATTATATTTTCTTCTCTCTCTGACGTCGATGATGAAGACGGTGATGCAAAAGTGCTTCTTGACTTTTTAAGCGGAAGAATTGACGATGATGATCTTGATTCGCATTAGCTTACTACAAATCGGATAATGAATTTTAAAGTAAAATAAGCAGGGTATATAGTAGTGGTAGTGCAGTGGGTGTAGAGAAAATCTTGAAGAGCCTTTTAGCTGAGGAGGTAAAAAAAGTTAAAAGTTGAAAGTGAAAGGAAACAGCAACAAAGAGTGGAAGGGAAAATAGTAGGAAAATGAGTTAGGAAAAGTTTTTTGCTGATTAATTTTGAGGAATTATAGGAAATCGGGATCAAATCATGATGAAATGAATAAGATGCTCTTTCAATTTTCTTTGGGAAGGAAAAACGAAAGTGCACCGAATATATATTATGTAGTGGTGTTTTTGGACGATCATTGATGGCTAGTTTCTCTGACAAGTTTAGTTGTGCGTGTGTGCATTTATTTGAACCATAAAAAGCACTTCACCACAATATTCACACGCACACACGGATGTTGATATCAAAGTTTCCAGAGTTCCATGATGCAACTTCCATCTCGTTTTGTGGCTTTGGTTTTTGGCTGTTTACAAAATGCACAAAGTGGACGTTGCTGCTGCTGCTTTGGAGTAAACAAGAAAATCGGGGGAGGGTGTCCATGTCTACTGCCTCTTGTTTGTTTCCACGAGCATTTCATTTCACTTTCTATAAATAAGCCATGAGATGCGAGAGAAAATTGTAATGTTTTCCTCCTCTTTTGCTGCACTTTTCCACTTGCCCCATCCGAAACAACAGAGGACAGGATACGGCAACAGCAAATTGCATGTAGCCTTCGTTCATAAAACCCACATCATTGCATGCAATTTGAGTTTGGAAAATTGAAATGGGATCGTAGACACTCTCACTCATTCACTCACTCTCACCCTCCTTCTCTTACCAACAAAAATACAAACCGAAAAAAACATTACCCCCTCCCCCCACACACGGGAGATGGCCAAATAACGAAATGAAATAACCAGACGTACGCTTCTTCTTTCTTGTTTTCCCATCCATCCAACCATTCATTCATCTCATTTTAAGCAAATGTACAAGCCGAGCAGAGGAGAGAGAGGGGAAGTGAACCACACACATTCATGATGAGATATTATATGAGTTTGAACTTTCCTCTTTCGCTTGTATACCTTCACGAAATACTTGCGTAATTAAGGGTGACACTTTTTTTCAATATGCCGAGGAATTGCCAAATTTCCATGTTATATCTAATCAGGAAGGGAGGAAGGATGGGACATTTAAAAAATACACAGGAAGGGGAAAAGATAGGGAAAAAATTAAAAGCAAAAGCCTTTTTTAACTTTTTTCTCATGTCGGTCCCGCCAATGCAAAAACACAATCTATCTAGCTTTGTGACATTGCGACTTTTTGTTATTATTTTTTTTGAAGCATGATGGGGAAAGCAATTTTTTGTAAGCATGGAGGGAGGAAGTGTCAAGAGAGTTAAAAGTGTTGTGATGTTTTGGTTTGCGGATGGATGGATGGAAGTAGGAGACTGGAGACAAAAATATACAGGAGAAGGAGAGCTTCTTCTTCCGGTTACTTATTTCCATTAGCAATCTCATACAAGCACATGTTTTGTTTTCGAGAAAAACAAAACAAAATCCGACAGTAGACGATTCTGCTTCTGGGAAATAAAAGAAGGAAAAAAGTGCATTTTTGTTTGCGGTTGTTCGTGTTTCTCGGTACAGAAATAATGGAGGAAATGGAAATACATTTTATTTTCTAAAAATGTTGACAATGTCATCTTTCTTGACGAACGCAAACAAAAGAAGCTAAAATAAGACTTTTTTAAACTTCTCTGTCCTGTTTCCCCACCATTTTGATGAGCATTTTTTAGAACGTCGCACAGTTTTTAAACAACCTCTTATAAATAGACGGGCACAATAGGTTTTGTACCAAACCCCATTTAAGAAAATGCTTTTACGCGCCATTTAAATCGTTTAAAAAAAGGATTCGATTTTGCATTACTTTTTTTCTACCCCTCTCATGAGAGCAGAAGCATGAGCTGACGAGTAATTACTTAAATCGTTTATGCGTGTTTTCCTTTGAGTGAATGACTTTGACTTTGATTTGACTATGTAGAATGTAGAAACAAACAAATAAACAAACTTGTCTGGCACATTTCATTATTTCCCCCTTTTACCTTGTTTAGAACTTTGAGTCAATACGAATAGCTTTGTTTTTCCTTCTCTTTTCATCTGTTGTGAAATTCAAAATTAAAATCTGGTGCTTCTACTAAGAATTATATCGTGCGTACTTTTCACTACTGCCATTTCAAAAAAAGATTAAAGGATAATAATAATAATAAGATAATACTATTT
>JAITYZ010001204.1:0-13531 GCA_027744595.1 Paronellides praefectus
ATTGACTTATGATTAATATCAAATAATGGAAATAATAAAAGAGCACGTCAAAACAATTTTAACTATTCTTGGGGAGATGTTGAACGCTTCTTAGACTATTTTTTAATTTTACCGATATTGTTAGCCTGTCAACTCAAGAAATGGAAACTTCCATAATATATAAAACAACCATAAGTAAAAAGATACATTTTAAGAACCATGTAATTCCCCGTAATATTAGTACACGATAAGATTCGCATAAATCAAATAATAATTTCATGATTCGACTTTTATTTTATGACAAAACTAGACTAATCTGGACGCAAATAACTTGGATAAAAATATTATCTGAGGACTAAATTACATAAAAACATTTTAACTTTAATTACACGACACCATCTTGACGCAATATTTTTACAGCAAACCTCCTTGCATTTTCTATCTTCGTTACAATAAAGTAATGTCCGACAATGTGATCCATCGTTCTGCTCAGATAACAGTTGGAGCAAAGGCTATAGGGACCGTGACATTGCAAACAAATATAATTCGGTTTCTTTTGACAAATACGGCAAGCCAATTTCTTTGTTATTTGATTGATTGTTAAGTGAGGATATGGATTCATGTACTCTAAAGCAATGAACAATAAAAACAAAACTCAATAATTTATTAATGTTCATCTTGAATCAACTAACCAACCTATTGATGTAGTGACTCGTTTGAAACGACTCATTTTATTAATTTGTATACTATTACTATAACTCACCTCTTTGTTGATTGCCAAGGCACCTGATATATGGCATCCGTTTGCCGTCTGCATGCCTGTGGAAAATTATAATTAGCGTTTTGCTACTCTTGGAACAATTTGTCGGCAATGACGAAGCATACTAAAAAAAACTGTAATTTTGTATGTAATATAGAACTCACAGAGTTTTTGCTGCAAAAGCGGCATTTTGTTGCTCGTCAATGATAATACCGAAATGATGATAACCATGCTCTTTTTTTGTCATACAATCAGGACAGAGATTGTAATCACTGCATTGGAGACACTTATATTTGGCCACCCCGGTACGTTGAACCTTGCAAAAGCTACACTTGACAAAATTAGAGACAATACTATCGTGTTCAGCATTTCCCAGTTGATGGACACGTGTCCGTTGGAGGGAACGAGATGATTGACGGAGGGGAGCTGGGTTATGGGGACGTACAATTTGAGGAGAACGTGCAGGTTGTTGGGGAGAATCACGTTGACGAACAGGAGGTCGATTGGGAGGAGCAGGTTGGTTCACATGAGGTTGATTGGAAGGAGAAGGTTGGTTCACATGAGGTTGATTGGAAGGAGAAGGTTGATGAACAGGAAGTTGATTGGGAGCAGGAGGTCGATTGGGGGGAGCAGGTTGATTCGGAGACACAGACCCTTGTGGTTCCGGGATCGTTGAAGCTTCCCGTAGAGTTACAGTTTCAGGTAGCATTGGTACTTGAGCCAACGGGACTCTGGGAGTTGCAGTTGAGCATGTTCTACAAACCGATTCATTTATGTTTGTAGTAACCAAATTCTTCGAAGGTATTTCCTTATGAGTCATAACATTGACAATCAAATCGCCGTATTTCAAATAATTACGTTTCAACAGGTCCAGCGAAAATTTGAACGGAGGAAACTGTAGAATCATTTTCGATTGGTTAATAGGAATTGGTTTAGTTTTCCATTGCAAAGTGGGTTCCTACAAAATGTACAATAATTTAAAAAAAATATTTTTACAACCAACATTTGAAAAACAAAGGAAAGGCGACAAGTATATTACTATGCGTATATTACTATTTGGTATGCAAGACTTGCATTGCAAGTGCAATAATTTTTTTGTAAATAGTTTTGTTTTGACCTACTTGTTTTGAAGTAGATTGAATTGAAAATTCCACCCAAAGATTTTCCGAGTCCACGTTTCCAATGATAAAACACGAAAATGACACATTAGATTTATTAAAGGTACTAATGAGAATTATTTTGTTGTCGAAAGCATTGAGCATAATGGGTTTCAAAAGTTTTCTTCCACTTATACTAGACGTTTTCAAATTCTTGAAATCTGGAAACCGCATGTCAACCCAATTTTCCGTTTCCGCAATAAACTGGTGATCTTGACGAAGGTGTTCAAACGACTCTTTAGTATTTTTGGAAGTAAACCAAAATTTGCATTTGTATCCAAGCTTCTCGCAAAACGGTATACCAACGTCCCTAAAATTGGTCAATAAATTTAATTTTTACATCTTTGCAAATTAAAAAAGTATCTCAGGTAGTGGTTAGAATATAGATTACATAAATAAACAGTTTGGATAGTGCTCGTATATATCCTTTCTGGACAGTTTGACTTGGCACCCGACAATCCTCAAGGAACAGTTAAATTTAAGGTTGTCCAGCAAATTCTCCAGAGTCCGATTTCGAATGATATTGTGTGACATGCTCATGTCTACCCTACATTGTGGACATACTTGTACATTACGACAACATGTGTCGCAGAGACTGTGTCCATTTCTGCACTGATATATCTCCCTTTCATAAATCCCACAGCAAACAGGGCAGTGTGAGTCTTCAGGTATCTCACCTTCCATCATAATGACAAATGTTTTTTTTAATCGTGCGGTTTTAAAATGGTAATGATAATAATGAATAATTTACACCAATATTTATTAAAAATATTGAGAGAAATAATTGTTAACACTTTCAGACTCGAAAATAAAACACATAACTAGTAACTTTGTCATAATAATTATTTCTTGTTATCACAAAAACGCAAAGGTTGTCGACATCACGAGTTATAGCTCCAAATTAAAAGTAACTGTTTTGTTTTTAAATGTTTTTTGCTTCAACAGCTGCTGCTGTACCATCTATTGTGTATTGAAATTGAGGTAAGATTGCAAACAGGTTAATTTCTTCTCCTCTGCTTGCTTAATAACTTATAATGTTGAATGTTACGAAATGAACTACAATAAGATTTATTTGCATGTGCACCTGTCCCCACAATCATGAATACATGTGTGAACGTGTGATGATGATATACTTTTTAGCATAAATTCTTTGATCTGATGAAGAGGTCGGAAAAGTGAAGAAATACCGTGCATCCTTTAAAAAAATTGATACATATAAAATAAAATCAGTTGATATAACGTCGATAAATGTTGTTGTATATTTATATTTGGGCTGACTTCATTCACAGCCTCAACAACAAATTTTGTGAGCTTTCATATGAGCATAAGATTACTCTGCAAAAATACGCATGGCTGCAATATGTTGGTTCTCATTTTTTATACCTGAGAAGACTTTTGAATGAACATGTTGTAATTGTTTGCTTCTATCAAAACTTGTTTTTTCGGCATCGTTAGGTGGTCTGTAAAAATAGATAGGTATGTCATATAGCATTACTTTGTGCGCAATTTAATATTATGTTGGACTTTTTTATTAAAATAATAAAAATACTGTGCCATGGCTAAAATGTTTCATAGCTCAGTCTCTACTTCAGTTTGGAATGCCCTGCTTGAATAAATAAATTTAACCTTCTGCTGCTAACACATGACATTGTAACCAAATTGCTAAATAGTGTTTTTCCTCACAGTATACGTTTAAATTTTGTCGTAGTTAGGAAAATGTAGGTGGAAAATGGGGTTTCATTTTTACGTGTAAGTTCATGTTTTTTGTAATTTAGAAGTAGGTGATTTGTATTTAATGATAATCATAGTTGATAGGTGAAAATGATACTTCCCATTCTGCTCTGATGCTGGAGCCCCAAAGATTTTATGATCGTCTAAAAAATCCCAGTCACCGGTGACTGCAGTCGGACATGAAAGAAGTCAAATGAAATTATTTTTCTTGTCTTGTCTCTTCTCTAGTTTAACTTTTATTTCCATTAACTAAGGCACTATTTATCGAGGTTTAATTTTCCCAAGATGTAACAGACAGACAGACGAGCAACTCTTTCCAGTTACTAAACGTTTATGATAATTAATTTTAAAGAGTAAAAAATTAATTTATACAACTACTATTCCACACGGACGTAACATTTCACAAATACTATCTATTCATATTTATATAGCATTTTCCTACCACTACTACGACTACATATTATTATTATTATACAATTTTTGCTACGTGATTTCAACTTTTTAATACAAATAACCAAGCAAACAAAGTAAACATCGCATCGTCTCGTCGTTCTTCTTTGTTGCTTCACTTTGTTGTCTCCTTTTTAGTGGGCATAGATATTGAAGACAAAGACATTGTAGTATTATATCTCATGCTTCACTTATCCCCCATCAAATAAGCATCAACACCGGCAAAAACGTAAACAAGCTCATTTGACAAAAAAATCAATGTTGTTTGAATGAAAGACTTTCATTGAAATTGAAAAGTCAACGATTTTAATTTTTAATATGCATGTCAAATAAATTAGTTTTGGAAGGATTTGCCATTCCAATTGATTTTGGAAGTTAGGAACATCCTCCATCCATCACATTGTAAATTGTACTACTCAGTCCTCAGTCATGGAATTAGTTTCCGGTTGGCTTTGGACGAAAAGGGGGAAAGGAAGCAGTTTCACAATATTGACCGCTTGTTTAACAAATGTTTTCTTCTTGTTACTTATCTTTCCTGTGGTTATGAGTCAGGCAGGAGGAGTCAAGGACTTCCTATTGAAAAAGGCGTACGAATTATGGGACTATAACAGTAACTATGAGACTTGTGAACATCCTCACATTCAGGACTTTGCGGTAAAACGTAGGTTTGCACTAAGCATACTCAACATCAAATTTCTTAATACATACTTATATATTTTTTAAATATAATATTTTAAGCTTATTAGATAATTAGTTGTTCAATTTTTCTAGGTTTACGAATATCGTTAAAAAAGGAATTGTTTGGCCAAGATCTCGCCAAAGACATGATCCTCACTGCTATCAAGGCGCATTTGGAAGATCCCTCCCCCTCCAAATCTCTTGTCCTTTCACTCCATGGCTGGACAGGCGCTGGGAAAACATTCACAGCCCAAAAGCTAATGAACGCTCTGTACCAGAGGGGCGAGAACAGCAGTTTTGCCCGCTTCTTCATGTCCAGCTACCACTTTCCTGAGGATGAAAAGCGTGTCCATGAGTATCAAGAACTGGTTCGAGATAACATACAGCAAGTCGTGAGGCGCTGCTCCCGGGGTCTTTTTGTTTTCGACGAGGTGGATAAGATTCCTCCGGGTGTGTTGGACGCGTTAATACCCATAATCCATCACCCGGGTGCTGTGCTCGATGGGTACGACTACAAAAAGAGCATTTTTATCTTTTTGAGCAATGTTGGAGCCAATGAAATTTACGACATAACGCTTTCAGCTCATAAAGAGGGTAGAAAGAGGGAGGAGCTCAGTCTTAGAGACTTTCAGAGGGTTTTCTTTAATGATGAGTTCAAAAAAGAATGTGAGTCAGTTAATTGTTGGATATTTAGAACCATGGACAGTATTTTTACTTAAACTGGTAGTACTAACAGTGTTATGATTAATGTGCATAATATTCTTCTGTGTTTTTTTCTAGCTGGTCTTTACAAAAGTAAGATGATTGAGAGTGCGCTGGTTGACTACTTTGTTCCATTTTTGCCGTTGGAACGCCGTCATGTCATTTCCTGTATGTCATTTCCTGTGCTGAGGCAGACGCTAAAAGACGCGGAATTGGCGCCGTTTTTCAGATGGAAGAAGCGAAGTACGTGTATATCTTTAAACTTTAATTCAAACCGTGTGCACTCATTTTATATATTTTATTGGTATACGGAATGTGTAATAGTCATTAGTAAATGTTTTCATTTTCCAGCAACATTGCAGACCTGCTAACCTATTGGCCTGATGACTTGAAGCTATACTCTAAAACAGGCTGTAAAACGGTGGACTCGTTTGTCAAATTTCGTGGTGCCGAACTGTCAATGAAAAACAAGAAAAATGCTGACTCTGAAGACGATCAGGACGGAGATGAAGCCGCTGATAAGACTGAATTGTAA
Source organism: Paronellides praefectus (assembly GCA_027744595.1). Classification (NCBI taxonomy): domain Eukaryota; kingdom Metazoa; phylum Arthropoda; class Collembola; order Entomobryomorpha; family Paronellidae; genus Paronellides; species Paronellides praefectus. Next base: position 5,993 of record JAITYZ010001204.1, read on the forward strand.
TAGATTTTAGTTTTTGTAAGCGTTTAGCATGTTGGTTATACATGCTAACGTGTATTATTTTAACCGAACGAAACAGGCTACCAAGCATGGCTGTTGGGTATTTGCTCCACGGACCTTTGCTATCCTGATTTTTTGCAATGCCATCTTTAAAATCTTTGATTATCATCAATGATGATTCATCATATCATATATTTATATTACAAAGCGTGTAGCATGTTGGTTATACATGCTAACGTGCATTATTTTAACCGAACAAAACAGGCTACCAAGCATGGCTGTTGGCCCAACAGTGTTTGGTATTTGCTCCACGGACCTTTGATTTCCTGATTCTTTGCAATGCCATCTTTAAAATGTTGGATTATCATCGTATCAAATTTTACGCACCAGTGCCACTTTTTGTTAAATTATCACTTAAAGCGATGCAAGTCCAGTAATGTTTCTATGATTTGTTTACACCATAAAGAGACGGCAAGCTGGAAAAGACCATTGTGTATGCCATTTGAGAGCGAATTGAAGATCAGAACCCATAAAGTATACTGGCCTCACCATATCATATATTTATATTACGCACCAGCGCTACTTCTTGTTAAATAATCACTTAAAGCGATGCAAGTCCAGTAATGTTTCAATGATTTGTTTACACCATAAAGAGACGGCAAGCTGGAAAAGATACTCTTTGCTTTTGCGTTGTGCATAGCTTAGTTTCATGATAAGTTTTCAAAAACAACTTTGTCTCTGGACTCTTGACCCACTTTCCTCTTAAAATGGTGTTAAGAGTAAAGCTGGTGCGTAATATACATACATATATTGGCAATTTAACGATCATTTACCATTATCCGTAGCATTGCAAATATTCAGGGTAACAAAAGTCTGGGGAGTAAAGAGCCGCCTCCCGAATTAATAAATATTTTCAAAAAGAGTCAGTCTGTGAGACCTGTCATCTATGACTATAGTCATTAATTTCAAGTTTTCTCTGTGGAATACTGACTTTACAAAAATAGTATAATAGATGCAATGGATTACCTTTGGCAATCCTATTTTTAAAGTTTTAGTTTGGTACTTTATTATATGCAAAATATGTTAGTTACAACAATACAGTTATTATGAGATATGACAGTATTTTATGTTAAGAAATGAAGGCAAAAGTTGTACTTTAAAAAATACAAACAAACGAGATTATGATGCCAAAAATGAAGTGCAAAAAAAACATTTAAAATGTACAACGACTTATTATTAGGTTTCTCAGATACATTTTATATGGAAATTTTATTCTTACATAACAAATTTAGATATGTAGCGTAATGTGGATATGCAAAGCTTTTTATTATATTGTTTTATTATTCGACTGGCTTATTTACGGTTTATCGTTTTAAGTAAAAATATATTCATATAACGACCAATTTGTTGTCAGAACTATAAATTTTGAAATAATATATTCTTATACTTCATGCCAACCACTCTTTGTTTTGTACGTTTGCATTTTTATGAGTACTTGTTTCTACATACATCATGTTTCTTCATATGTGAGTATTTACAACCTAATAATTTTTTTTACAAGGTTTAATTGGAATCGTAAATAAACGCCTTTTACATTAGATGGCTGAATCGCGTGTTCAGACAAGCTGAGATCCAACTACACAAAAGAATATCAAAAAAACAAATTAACTTTTTCAAAGTAGGGATCATATGTCATAGGCATTCAACGTTGCCATTTTCTAGAGCAGCTTAATCTTTTGAACTTTTGCCCGGGCTAGACAGAGGTTCAATCGAAATTTCAATATTTGATATCATGGACACTTCACTGTGTAAATTTTTTTCTCAAAAAATGCAGGCAAATATTTTCAAGAAACAATTAAATACTAGAGCAAGAGGGCAATAATATTTATTCAATTTAGCTTCAGAGATTGCAAATCACAAAAATGAAGGCTAAATTTGCGTCCAGGAACTCCATGCGCATGCCATGGCACCTCCTTTTTATTATATTCGTAGTGAAAGGTGCTCCAGTCGTGATTAATTTGGACGATTACTTGAAGCCTGTTCAACAATGTCATATTCAAATATCCAATCACCGTCCAGTTGACTTCAGGTATTCATCAATTCCTGTAATATCCAGAAACATTGTTTTGCCAAATTTAGATGACATGACAATACGCTACTATCGCCAATCAAAATCAAATCATTCCATACACTAATATAAAACGGAAACAGGGAGAGTATTAAAAAATCCCAATGATAACGAATTCATATACAGCGAGTGTGGTGAAAATCTTTCAAAGTGTTTCAAATCATCATTATTCGATGGAGAAATAGACAATGCGATCTACAACGATAAAAAAAGGTCCATGTTTGGCATCTGTCACAAAATATGCTTTATTCAGTTTTCAATGAACTCCAAACCATGGCAATGTGAAGTGTATTTTGACATTGCACCCGAATTCAAATATCCCATCACCGTCCAGTTGATTTCAGGTATTTATCAATTCCTGTAATATCCAGAAATATTGTTTTGCCAAATTTGGATGACATGACAATACGTTACTATCGCCGATCAAAATCAAATCATTCCATACACTACTATAAAACGGAAACAGGGAAAATCTTAAAAAATCCCAATGATAACGAATTCATATACAGCGAATCTGGTGAAAATCTTTCAAAGTGTTCCAAATCATCATTATTCGACGGAGAAATAGACAATGCAATCTATAACGATCAAAAAAGGTCCATGTTTGGCATCTGTCACAAAATATACTTTATTCAGTTTTCAATGAACTCCAAACCATGGCAATGTGAAGTGTATTTTGACATTGCACCCGAAAAATTCGATAAAGTGAACACAATTGGATATTGGAAACATCCAGAAATAGACGATAGTCCTGCATCCTACAGTTTGACGTACAACAGTCCATCAAAAATATTTGTACTTGTGTCACAGGAGTTCTCTGACACATGGGCTAATGCCATTCGATTCAACACAACAGGATATTTTGGGTTTACCGAGTTGCTTATCTTTCTTCAAGTGAAAAAATTACACCCCTACAACTATTATATAAAGGGGATATTGTTATACAAAGCTGTAAATTACTGGAGTTTGTGCCCACGAAAAAATTTCCCGTTCCTAATTTCTCTAAATATTCCGACCATTTGAAAGAGAAAGATGCAAAACTTGTTATTAGAACTTCAAAATTTTGGAAATTTCAGTGAGAAACACTGTAACAATTTCTCCTTCATTCATGTCAACCAATTACCTGAACACAATGGACTACCGGTTTCTTAGCTGCGGTGGTGCAGATCTGACATCTTTGCCAATCTTTGAGTTGACCATCAGCTATCAGCTTCCTGTTTGGATTTTCAGTATCATCTTCTTTTTTGGGTTTGTACCTGTGGTCTTGTCTCTTTTTAAATACAAAGGAGCATCGCTGAAGAAAGTGGAGATTATTTTTTCAATTTGGAAGATATTGATTGAGCAAGGCGACCCATTCCCAGGAAGGCTGTCCAGCTACGCTGCCTGGCGTTATCCCATCACTACGATAATGTTCATGGGAATGATTTTAAGTAATGCATACAAACAAGACAATATCATCAGAATGATCATGCCACCATCTCCAATCCCTTTCGAGACTTCCAACAGCTAGTGGACAAGAAGTTTACTATTTATACTAGACCCTCTGAGCATGGAATAGTTCATTATTCCTATCCCGGTCAAACATTTGTTAGCAAGTCAGGTGGGAAGTGGAAACGAGAAAGCTCTTTGATTGTATCAAATAAAGAGGCACAGATTCAAGTCTCATCTGAACTTTCCGACTTTATCCATTATCACCAAACAGATAAAGATGAGAACCTGAGAAATCTTTTGTATAAATACACTAGATTGTCCACCAATGCAATTTACCATTTTCAGAAACATGGATACAAGTTTGCCAATTCCAATGATCTTTACAACAGTCAGTTTAAAGAATACTATTTCCATTTTTTGTATAAATATTTAAAAAGATGTGAACGAAAGGCTGTAATACTTCCCGAGGTGTTGGCAGAAGAGACAAAAATGAGACTGGAAGCCAGTTTGACTGAAAGCCAGGATGTTTATATTGGAAAAGAAACCCTGTATAAACTTGCCACTAAAATTGGGTTTTTGCAGCCATACAGCCACAGGGCCGTTGTGTTACCACCACTGGAGATTTTGAAACGCACAAAGACTTGCATCACTTCAGGGATTTTTGATCGGACAAGGAAGATTCTCAACAATTTGGCAATGGTTCGAAAGAGATCCCGAGTAAAGCCATCCAATAAACATTGGAATGATGAGCTACTAGAAGATAGTGATACAACCGGAAGAAAAAAAGAAAGTGTAGTGGCTGCGAGTATGAGTGGCAACATTAAACTAATTTTTATAGTGCTATCGGTCGGTTTACTTGTTTCCATATTTGGATTCATTGTTGAAACCTCAATCATCACGTTTGTGAAGGTCATGCATTTGTCAAAAGTTTTGTTGGAATTGTGTAGAAAATGTGTATTGTGGACTGTAAATTTATTTAAAAATATATTCAAATCATCATAAAGCTTGTAAAGATTCCAGGTGCAAATCTCAGAATCATTATTAACTGTGAACCACTAGAAAAGTTGTCAGATGAATTTCGTATTACGATAATGTATATAATATAATATGGACGCATTATTTAAAAATAGATACCTTAATAAAGTTTTAGATAAATGATAAAAAATCAAATTTATTTTACAAAAACATAATTTATTTATTTAATAATAAAATAGAGGTTTTGCGCGAGATTTAGTTTATTTTTAAATATTACTATTACAGTCCGATTCATAAAACTAGCAAAGAAAACTATAAACTAGAGTTTTAACGCGTTGGCGATTTGGGTTACAAGTACTACAGTGTGTATTGGAGTTGGAGGTAGCCGTTTGCAGGGTGGTCTTGACTTGTTGGATGAGTAGCGCTGATAATTTACGGGCATACTGAAAAACCATAAATAAATTCGAAAATATGATTAGATTTTTGTAATTTCTACACTCAACTTTATACTAGTAAAAGATAATTTACGTCACCGTGTCCTTTTGTCCCGTTTTCCTCTTGTACAAAACAGCAGTTGTGAGGATACAATTTGTCTTCCATAATAGGGGCAGTGACAACTCGGGATACATGGTGGCCTGGATCCAACTAGGTATCCTTCCTGATCTCTCCGTTTCAATACCCATTCCAATCCAAAATGAATCTTCAAGCAGACTGTAACATGCTCTTTTCTACTAAATTCACATCCGGGAGCACGTTTTCAATGTTTGTCTCCACCTTTCAATATATGTACTCTCTTCAGCTGACACAATGTAGAAGTTGGAGTGCGCCAGGTGGCTTGGCGTTGGCGTGAGAAAGTTGTCAAGTCTGGTGACAAGCTCCATAGTCAAACCCACACATTCTTTCGTGCCAGTCCCGTTGTCGCATGTTGCCCCATTGCTATCCTCCTTGTCGCAGGTGTGCCGTCACCAATTGGTAATGACTTCTCTTCATTATCTGAGCTACTATATATTCCGTACTATCACTGGTCATCCCCACCATCGTCTTCCTCATCTGAACTATTAGCCTGATTTTGATTGTTTGAAGAAAGGTCTGAAAGACTGATTTTGGAAATAAAGCATTGGATGATGGTGCAGGTGATTGTTGCTGATGGTGATGATTAGTTGTTGTTGCGAACCGAACATAAAGATACCTTTGATAATATTAATTAAAGTGCTTATAGATGGCAAGAATGTCTATGTAGCAGTAATTACAGAATTTATTTATGGACTTTGAAGCTGAAAACATGTATGGGTATTTTATTAACACCTATCTGTTTAGATCAGCGTTGAAGTTTACGAGGATTTGTTTAGCTATCGTGTGTCGGTCAAGGCCGACCAACGCGTCATATACCCCCACACTTTTTCTATTCCGAATACAGTGATCGGGGCACTCCAAGATCTTGTCAAAATCTGAAAGACATATTGGACATGTCCCAATCCCAATACCTTTGGACCATCTCTTGAATCCCTCAGCCAAGGTATTTCGTGACCATTTGATTTTTCAAATGTACTTTCTACCCCTTCTAAATCCTGTATTATGAATGGAGTCATGTCCATTGCAATGAAACTATTAAATGATGTATGTAAATATTCTATAATACCAGAATCTTTCAAAATACTAAGCTGTTTTATTACGATGGCTGCTGCCGGATGTGAATTTACTCCCCAAACGTTATGTGTCTCTACAAAGTCATCCGATAAACGGAATGGGCTCCCAAGCTTATACCGTTTCTTCATGACTGTCATAATTATTTCCAGAAATGACTCGTGGTCTATCAAGTAGATTTGATCGCTTAAAATTTTTTGAGTGACATTAACACCGGTTTGGTTCATCTGGTCAAGTATGACATTCAAGGAATGTCTAATATCCTGCTTCTTCGTATCCGCCATTTCCGACTCCAAAATTTTGCGGACAGTGTAGTTGTCCATATTATTGGAAGGGACAACGGCTCTTCCATTCTGGTTTTCTAGCTGTATCGCCAATTTTGAAAGGGTGCTGGCCCATAACTTTGGTGGCCCTGTTGTCAAAGTGTTGATCAACTTGCCTTTGTACACCCCGATTATTATCACGGAGAATAGCAGCCAACCACTCATTACAAGTCGCATCTTATCTTTGTGGGGCTGAGTGCAATTTTCGTCTTTGCACTGTTCAATTACCGCTCGAAACACTATTTCTATGGACTCGATAAGAATTCTTACCTTACCTTTTCTAGTATCATTTCGCAGTGGGTATTTGGTGAGCAAGGACATGCTAAATAAACTCATGGCTAAAATTATTCCGCAAATTGAAATCGCTAGTGCGATTTTATCCCCCAATGGGGACATGATAAATCTAACACTATCAAGGGGACCTCTAATTCTATTCCTATTCGGACATAGAAACCGCACTGCATAGCGTATTCCATGGTAAAATATGTAGCCATTTCTATTAAACAATCTTTTGGAGTAATTGGATGTTACGTAAAAGTCAATAACCAAATTTACCGATTTTTGTACTCCCTTTGTATTTAAAGACAAATCACTCTGTTGACACGAGTCTGTGAGGTTTAAGGTTTCCATGAGATACCGTTGAATAGCTTTGGTCGGCTCCCCCAAAAAGTATTGTTTTTTAAGGGATGGCATGTAAACTGTATGTTCATTAGCCTGAGATGGGTTGTCAGCGAAGTCCACAGATTGCCTAATAACCTTTAAAAAATAACTTTTAGCTTTGAATTCCACTCTGTATTTTATTAGGTCGTCAATAGTTTGTATTTGAATAGGATTGTAATGCGCTGTTGATTGGGACGTTTCGAGTACAAAGTAGCCAATTTTTTTGCTAGTAAACTGTGCAATATAAAGTGACAGTTGAGTTTTTAGAGCAAGTTTGGCCAGGCAATCCCAGCAAACATCACTATTGTCGGTGACGTCGTCTATGATAACTTGAATGAAAGCTTGCGTTAATAACTTGTTGTCCAAATTGTTTTCATGATT
>JAITYZ010001205.1:0-20445 GCA_027744595.1 Paronellides praefectus
AAATTTGTATCCAATAAAGAAATTTTGTGCTTGTTTGTATAATTTTATTGTTTACACATTTATATGAAATTTAACATTTTACTTTTTATTGTTACATCAGCAAAATATTTCTATCGATCTATACATGCATGCATAATATACAAGATAAAAATCAATAAACAAGCAAAGTAAGAAAGTAGTGTTAGCTATTTTCGTAGGTTGAACTGACAGCACGAAACTAAAACTTTGCCAAAAGTAAATCCCCACCTCGGGGACAGGGTTAATAAAATCAATAATACAGAAGCTACTATAAATGATTTTTGAGTACCAAACATGTTTACTTGTGGGCCCCCACATTGTCCGATTCGGGTACACAAATTATTTGTCACAAATATCTTTAACGAGGATCCAAAGAAATCTGCCTATTGCGTTGCATATCAAACGTGATCAAAGTAAACTTACTTTGTACTGTACACTTGTATTCGCTTAAAAAATGACGTCGTCATGGGCAGACGTACGGACAGAAAATACTTGCGAGAAATCAGAAAAAGGTGGCTAGCTTTACTTATGTACAGACAAACAATGATGCAGAAGATGATTATTATGAACCAAATACTCCCCTTCGATTTTTAAACTATATCTTCCCCATCTATCCATCTCTCTCAACCATTATCCATTTTACAATATTTCTTGGCTCAATAATAATGAAATTGATTTTTTTTTATTACAATTACGTTATTACTCTTTTGCGTGTTGAAAAAATTCAACTATCCAACAAATTTGCATAATGTTTAAAAAGATTTTTTTTGTAAAGTAAGTCATATTAATAAAAAAAATGTTTGCCCTTTTACTCATGTCCTCCTCTTCTTTCTTTTCTCATCATCATCATCATCCAAATGCTTATGACATGTCGTTATCGTGTTCACATGTGTGATTGCCAACATTACTGTATATTATTATTGCTATTATGAAATTGAATAAACCTTTTTTTGGAATGGAATCGGAATTCTTTTCTATTGAACTGATTATTAAAATTTTACGTTTTTCTGTACCTACGTAACATGTGAAATAAATGTCAGCAGAATAATATTGAATTGAACAAAAATGATGATCCCATTAACATTTCCACTTCTTTTTTCGGCATGTCCACCGGCCACAAAAAAAAATCGTGTAAAATTTGTCTTGAGAGATACTTTCAAAGAGATAATTGATTGTGATGTGAAAAGTGAGGCGACTTAACTGTGGCAGACGAAGGTGCTCTTCACTGACTTGATTTTTATATTCTGAAATAAATTATTCGTCAGATTTTCAAAGTTCTAGTTTACCTACTTGAATGAGTAACCCTGCCGTTAACATTACAACAATGTACCTGTAACGATATGTTGACGATATGTATCATGTGCCTGAAAAGGTGGATGTGCGCACGACATGACTTGCTGAATTCTCAGGTAACTTATTTGTCAGTATTGAAGATATACGTCCACGACAAAATGACAGAAAAGAATTTACCGAAATAAAAATATTCCGAATATATTGTATTTACTTAAATATTTAATTTTAAATACACGACATAAGAAAAAATAATATTATGAGCATTTGTGTTGCCATTGTTGTTTTACATTGCAATTTGCAATACTGTATAATGATGATGATGATGTGGCCAAGAAGCTTAAGTGATCCGCAGATGAGTGAGTTGAGTCGTAATAGTCGTAAAGTGCATCATGCAATGCAATAAAAGCAACAACACATTTTATCGGTTTAATATTTCAAGAAGGATTTCTTCAAGTGTGCGTGAATGTATTAAAAACATAAAAAATATATTTTGGAATGAGGCTGATGTAAATTTTGTACCTCGCACTAATATTATTGCATACGAGAGAGGGAGACGTCTGCTGTATATGCCGTTGAGCGGTGAGATTATGTAATATTTTTACTTTACCATTTTCTTAATCTTTTTTTTAAGGAAAAGATGACAGAAGAAGCTTCTGCCAACATCACAGGTTGCTGACTAATAGCTTAAGAAATGAGTTGGTTTTGATCAGAGTGCACTTTAAATATTATGTGGCCCGCTGCTGTTCTAAAGGGCATCCATCGCATCATCATCCTTCCTTCGCACGGTGTTTAGCATAAAATATAATATGTTTAAATAAAATGCGTTGGCATAAGCGTATCTGATTCAAAGGCATATATGCATACTTAAATATTTGCTTAAAAGATTTATAATAAAAAAATAACAAATTGAGATGAGTGAACTAACGAGAATAATAATGGGAAAATGGTACTAAAAGTAAAGTAAATAAGAATGACTGCCTACTTAGCTCTTGGCTATCATGCATGACGTTGCGTTGGCTATGTGTTGATGATGATGATGATGATGATTTAACAATCAATAATACATTTTTCTCTATTATCTCTTCTCCCTCATATATAAATACATAATCAGCGCCATTCATATTGTTAAAAGCAAATATTGTTAAAAACATGTGTAAAATATTGCCATTATTATTGGTTACCATTATCAGGTTTTTTTTTTAATTTTAAACAAAATGGTAATACGAAAATTCTCCTTTTTTTTAAATGTGTTAAAAACAGACTGTCTCAATATCTCATGTAATCACAACATCAGGAGCAGCAGACAAAAAGCAGCACAACGTGGCGCTTCATTCATTGGTCGTTTTTCATGACTGAATACTAGTTTTACTATTTTACTATTATATTTACTTATTTATTTATTTATGTTTGTTATATTATTGTTATATAATCATAATCGCAGAAAATTGTATATTTTTATTTGTTTATTTATTTTGTTGAATGAGTATATTTTAATTCAGTAAAGTCAACTCCAAAATTAAAAGTGGATTTTTTTCATCATTATGAAAAATACATTATCAATTTATTTATATATCTGTTTTTTTAAGGCATGCACTCATAGAACAAGTCAAAGCCAAGCCAACAAGCAACAAACATAGGTTTTTCATCCTACAACAAGTGCCAAAAGAGTAACAACCAACGCAGAAAAAAAACTGTCGCAATTTTGTTTTCATGATGTTAGGAAACAAGACAGTTGAAGAAGAGAAGAAGAGGAGTAGTGATCATGAAGCTTTTTCATTTTATCATCCGCGTCATCATCAATGATTCATGATAAATGATAATATCTTTGCCCATTGATTGGGTGAGTGAGCTTTTTAGTCCTTTTGTCGTTGTGCTTGCTTATCATAATATTTCATCCGTTTAATGTGACGATGAGACTTTCATCCCCAAAAGTGCGGCATCATCCACAAGCAAAGAAGATGAAAAACGATGAATCAAATGAAAAGGACACAATTGGAGAATGGAAATTGGATCCGTGACATGTCATCATCATGAGCAGAGATGATAAGTGTGCATTAAATGCTCCCTTGATTACCCCTCTCATTAAATTATCCTCCACCACGTTTCCTTCTCCAAGTGCAAAATATGAAAAATGACAAGTCAAAGTGACACAGTAGCCCTCTCTCTCTCTCTCTCTCTCGTTTACAAACAGAAAGAAAGGGATTATTTTTTTATCTTTTTGCCTCCACCACCACCACTGAACAAATTGTTTAATATTTTATGTTTTTTAATTCGCTCTGCTATCTCTGCAATGAGAGTGCTTTTGAATGCCTAATTAATGAGCCATTCAAGCACGTTTTTTTCTCTGCTCCCTTTGTTCGTTATTTCATTATTATCCTATTTTACCTCACCATTCCAATTTTCTTTATTTTTTGTACAATTTTCATATTTTTTATGTAAAGCACGTTTTTTTTCTCTGCTCCCTTTGTTCGTTATTTCATTATTATCCTATTTTACCTCACCATTCCAATTTTCTTTATTTTTTGTACAATTTTCATATTTTTTTATGTTCTTTAAGACGAGCATAAAAATTGTATTATTGTCATAAAAAAAAGTGGTATAAATATAAGTACAAAGCAGAAAAGAGAAGATGAGCACTCGATGAACACGAAAAAAATCATCATTATCATGTCCATGAAGGTGACCATTTTTGGTCCACATTTTATTATTGGGAAATACCTCCACGTAAATAATGTTATTATTTTTGTTGGAATGGATGTCACTACTGCCTCTATCTTCTAATATGATCATGTCACANACTGCCTCTATCTTCTAATATGATCATGTCACATCATCCTCATTATTACACTGTTGCGCTACAAATGCAGGTATATACTTTTTAAACACAGTGTTATATGCAGAGTCAGTGTCACCAGCATTCCAATTCTTGGACATTTTAGTCACTTTTGGCATTTGGTTGGATGAAATGTAAAAGAAAAATGATAAAGTACCTGCACGTATGCACTACGAACTTTTAAACGTTGGACAAACGGTGAGCTATAATAATGCACTAGTAAATTCTCTTTTTGCTGGCAGCCATTATGAATTCAACAAAATGTGTATGTAAAATGTTGGAATGTAATATAATATATTATGTACTCTTGTGCGCAGGCTCACATAACAGGATGCTAATATATGTGTGCAGTTTTGTGACAATAATAAGGCATCATGTTCTTCTTCTTCTTCTTTGTCGTCTTGCTAGTCTCCCTCTTAAATTAGCATTTATTATGATGATTCTTATCATTTTTTTGTCAATTGCTGTTCATCATCATATAATTAAAGTGTATTATTATTATTACTACATTGAATTGGCCATTTTTACCCCTTGAACGTCGTCCATATGAAATTAGCCCCTTCATATCACTGTAAAGGAATTAAATAAAATGGACCTGTGACCAGCAGACGAAAGACCTCTCTCCCCATTTTCGAGTGAGTTTTGTGTTATCTGATTGATGTATTTGTATTTTTACTATTACTTGGGTGATTTGGCTTGGTGCAATAAATATATCATCATCTGATCATGATGACAATGATAAAAAGGTGATCACTTGAAACAACTTGAATCAAATCAAATCAGAAAACAGGCAGTAAAACTAATAAAATGAAATACATAAAAAAAATGAGACGATGAATATAAAAAAATATATGAGGGAGCAGGTAGAAGGAAGAACACCTTGAAAATCTCTCTTATCCATTAAGATAAGCTATATTTATTTATTCATTATCAGTCACCACGCACCTACCTGTTCAAGATGAAGAAGCTCCCTTTTTTTTTGCAAAAAAAAAGTATGAAGATTGGTATAATAATGTCATGTAATACTATTTGCCTAGGTGGATAATAAAATAGTAATATAAAATGTTCAACGATTTTTTCCAATGAAAATTATAAAAGTATACTACATGTAAAAGGCATAAATGTATTACATATTACCATTATGGAAGCATTAATCCAAAAAAAATGTAATAAAGCGCCTTGTCTAACTTGTGAGTGACGATACCGATGCAGAGAGCCCCGTGTCGTTTTGAAGATGTACATTTTATACTACTCAAGTAAGCATGCAGAGAGGAGGCGAGAAGAAGATGCACTGTTGTTTGGCTGATAGTAAATTTTGGGTGGCTGGGTGCCTTTCGTTGGCGTTACAAAGTAACGTTCTTCAGAACAATATACGATGCAATATAAATGCATATGCATGTACATATACGTGTGTGTTGTATGATGCATGTTGTTGGCGAAGATGATATTTGGGAAGATGAACGAAGAAGAGAACTGCTGAACAACGAAAACTGATGAAGCTGACCACTTACTTAATATTATGAATATTATTACCCCTTCAAAAACCCCTTTTCTTGTAGTTGCGTGGCACGGCACATAGTATGTAATGTAATGGTTGTAAAATAACTACTCAATATTAATAATAATCATGTGTACAATAAAGTGCGTTGTTTAACAGCATTATGGAGAGAGAGAGAGAGAGAGAGGTGGGATGATGATGATGATGGAAGATGATACTTAACGTGTTCAAATGCAAGGCACATTCTCCCCCTTTGTATAATACGCTGAATTCCTCAGTGTCCATAGTTGATAGTCCATCATGATCATGTGTATATAAATGACCTGGATTTGGAGGGACTGTAATCAGTGTAACTTTGTCTTCTCACCTGTAACCTGTGAAAAAAAAATTATATTTCTTTGTGGTGAATTCAACTGAAACATTTTCTTCGTGTGGCTGGACGAAAAATCTAGACAAGAGGAGCTTCCAAAAATATATTCAAGATGAAGTACCTTCAGGTGCTCAACAAATACAAATTATTTATTTCATTTCCTTAAACGAGTGTAGTTTTTGGGGCGCAGAAATCGCTCCCAATAAATACAAAAAAAAATTAGAATTAGTTGGTTCATTTATCTACGTTTCCTTGATCTGAAATAAAATTGGAGGTTTTAGCTCAGTTTTTTTAAAGAACAAAAAGTGATTTTCTTGAAACTTTTTAATCTGAAATTTTATGAAATTTTTTTTAATGAAAAATATTTTTTTGTGATATTTTGTGTTTCGGATTTTTTTTCTTTTTAAACGTTTTGAAGCGACAAATTTATTTTCCGTTGAATTAAAAAATTATATGAAATATTTTTTCCCAAAGCAAATATCTATTTGATTTACGTTTCTCATTGAGTTATTATTATTCGGTAGGTTTGTTCTGTGCTGCTGTTGGTGGCAGCCTCTGCTCTTGGACAGTACAACTATCAAAAGCCCGCTGCTCCCCCAGCTCCTCCAACCACCCCCAGAGGAACTTACCTTCCCCCAAAGAATGAGCAACAGGAACAAATCGCCGGGGAAGGACTTTCTCCAGATGTAAGTTTGTATTTTATATACACCTCTCTTCTTGTTTTTTTAAATTAGCATACCCGAAACAAATAATTCAATCAACGAACACCGTGTTTCGATGTATACACTCATATTCTCCTCCATGACATTGTCACCTTGTAAAGGTCACTCTGTGCACATCACATTCTCTCTCTCTATTTATAGTAGCGTCATGTATAATTAGCTTGTCAAAAAGGAGGAGAGTCAGAAGCTATTCAGCTTCAGAAGAACTTGTGCCTCGCCTCACCTTTTTTCAAGGCTTTTTGGCAAGTGCATCTTCTTTTTTCCCGTCATCTTCATTTGCGACATACGTAATAAATCAAGAAGTAAGCTCTTATTAGGATATCCCTTCAAAGAAGCAAATAAACGCAAACATACAAAAGGGCAAACAATTAATATTGCCTATATCATTTTTCCTTAATTAAAAAAAAATGCACTTGATGCATTTACAACAAGATTGAGTATTACGCAATATATTTATCGTCCTCTGTTATTTTTGGAATGACAGTGAGAAATGTTGAGGCAGCGAAAATTCAATTTTTGCACACACACACATTTTACTTTTTTTGGAGAACAGATTGGAAAGGCAAATGAAATTTTGTATAGTTAATCAATCAAACTTGTATACTCTTGTTTCATCCATTCAAATATTCTTATTATTACAACTACCACCCTTGAATTTTTTGGGTTTTTTGTACATAAATGGGGTGGTTGATTGTACAAACTAAATTAGATTTTTATTTTAAAAAGGAAAGAAAATCAAGTACACTCATTCGTCGTAGGGCAGACGAACAGATTTACGCCGTGACTGTCACGATCAAAAAAAGGTTAGTTGGTAGTTATCATCTCACTCAGTTAGTTAGGGTTCACCTGCGTGTGAGGTGGAACACCTCGTGTTCTTCGTGGATGACTATTGTACGCATAAGTTTACTCGAAGATCACAGCATTCACTTTTAACTGCAATTTCTTTCTTGCCATCATTTTATGTGAATTGCTTTAAATAATTTTTTTGTACAAAAAGGATAGAAATGGTTCTCAATTTTTGGTCTATTCAATATGAGACGGTAGTAAAAATGTACATGCACGCAAAAACAGGTAAAGTAGGTGTCCCATCGAACATATTACATTTATATAATATGTAATAGGTATATATATCATCCACATCTTATCTTTTTTTCTATATAAATTTTCAAGAGTTTCAACTCATTCTTTTCTGTATTCTAAGAGAGGATCACCTTGATTCATTCATGTTACTTTTAAAACAGCTCAAACACCAAAATTGTGGTAAAAAAATTACATTACATTTTTTTTATTTTTTAACTAAAAATAGGTAGTAAGGCGACAACAATGTAAAATGGGCTTTGGTCAAAACGCCCCTAGAATTCAATTTTTGCATTAAAATATATGTAATATTTAGTAGTTTGCATGATCATTTTTCTAACCCTGATCATCCTTTTCTGGCCTGGACACTGACAATTTGAGCAAGACGAACGAGCAACAAAATTGTTCTTAATCATAATGATTTCGTTTAATAATAATAATCATCATCATACTCATTATGTCTGTTTATCATTCAAGTGCATCAGTATCTAGATCAGTCCCCCTGCAAAAGTGTACACATAAAGATATTGTGAAAATCTAGTGAACTTGATCATCTCACAGCTTCCTTTGTTTTAACAATGGAATGGTAGACAGGACACACAAAGTCAAGAAAGAGTGAACAAGAAAGTGAGTTTGTTCTGATTTGATTCCTCTGATCTCATCATTGCGCAACAGGATACAAAGTAGAAAGAAGAAGGGTCGAGATAAAATCATATCACGATGAGGTGACGAGGAGAATGAGGATTATACGATCCTCATAATCATTAGCTCACCCCTAAAAAATCCCCTCATTACATGCATCAACGTGTACCTACCAAAGTACACCACCTTTCTGTAATGATTATTACACATTTTATCACACGAAAACATACCATTAGCTAAATTTATTATTAAAAACTCTGAGCCGACTCTGTTAAAAGGAACAATAATAACACACAAAAGGCCACAATGCGATCGCGTTACACTTTTGGTGAAGACGAAAAAGATGAGCAATGCCACGTATCTTCATTTTTTGTGTATTTTCGTGGGCTGAGTACTCTCTTCTATACAAGTTCAAGCATAATATATTTTTTTCTTACAAAATTATAGCGATTTTATTGCACCTGCCACTTTACTGAAACTTGATACGGTACACTAATGACAAAGATTTATGGGACCTTATTGTTTCATTTTTTATGATGAGGACGATGTTGATATTCTCCAAATCCCATTCTTCAGTAAAGAAGGGGAATTATTATTATGGATTTGGTTGCTCTTGAGCGATTTGAAACAAGACAAGTGGTTGAGGCATATGAGTCAAGTGCATCTTCACTATCATCTTCACTTACCTGTTGATCATCATCATCATCATTTAGTATAATTAATATGACAATCTCTAGAATAAACAAAAAATGAAGATAATGATGATTTTATTATTGGCATTGACAATAGTTGGTATTCTATTTGTTTCTTCTTTTAAAAAACAATATAAGAATAATAAGAAGATGATATGATGAATAATAAAAATGACTTGCTTTTTTTCAACTGTTTTTATTGACTTGTCTCGTTTTCTCGACTGGAGTACATAGTCGAGAGTCCTATTTCCTCTGATTAGAATAATGATTTTATGATGATGATGAGCTTCTTGTTGATGACGACGTCTAACTTGTCTTCTTCTTAATCTCTAAATAAATAAAAACAAATAAAAAAAAATCTTGTGTTTTTAAGTGAACGCGATTAAAATGGTGAGTGAGATAGAAAAATGCAGTATAGAGTTGAGTTGTTTCAAGTTGAATATATTTTCTCTAAATGTTATTGAATGACTCTGAACTTGAAGGTTATGCAAATAATAGCAATGATAATAATATTACCTTTAATGCAGATTAGATTAGCGTTTAAAAAAGATTATAAAGAAGCAGAGAGGCTTGTGTAGAAGCTTGTAATTTTATATGCAGATTGATGACGATCGCAACCTTTTTATTCCTTCTTCTAACAGTAATCATATCTACATAATAAATTATCTTGCTCTCTATTTGGGCATAGCATATAATATAACACCACTATATTGACTATATCATACACACATTCATTTTTTGTGTGTGCGCGTGCGTAAGTGATTTGATTATAGCGGTTGCCCATCTTCATTTAATAGTCATCATCATCATCATCATCTTGATCGCCATTCATCTTCTTCCTTTTCTTCTTCTTCTTCACCTTCTACTCTTTATTTATTTTGCATTTTTTCAATATTATTATTATGCTACATCCCACCATTAGAATTAGGGATCATTACAATGTTACACAACACAAATAGCTTTGAAAACATAATATTTTGGATCTCTTTCCATCATTTCCATGTGAGTTGTCAACGAGGGGTTAATGGAAGAGGGTAAACATTCCACTAGCCTTAAACTGCCACCGTCCCGGTGGCTATCCACTTTGGCATTTTAACACTTTTTCTGAAATATTATTCATGAAGTATTCACAATGAAACTTGAGAAGATGAAGAGGAAAACGAGGATGAGGGGAAGATTGTGAATTTGTGTGTTTCATTTTCATTATTGTCGTTTTGTCAATTCGTCATCACTTTTCTGCTACTCACTCATTCGGAGTATGATTCTCTGAGTATCCTCTTTCACAAACAATGAAGTACAGTATGACAATAGCTATTAAACAATGCATGAGCCAAGTGCGTTCAATATATGTATTTGTCTAATTTCAGGGTTACATGTATTCGCTTGCTCTATTGAACAATTCTGCATTCAATATTAAGTCTCTTGTGTAATTTGTATAATTTATTTGTCAATTCATCATCGTCAATTCAGTTCATATCAATTCCAAAAACTACTTTTTTTGTTTTTATGATTTGATTGTTTTCATGATTCTCCCTTTCTATTGATAACAATTAATTTTTTTATTTCATTTGAAGATTTGGAGAAGATGAGATATTTATTTTAATGAAAGGCTTGTTTTTCTTGTTATTATGATCGGAAAGAATATGACGATGAGTACTTTTCATGATTGATTATAACAAAAAATACAAAAAAAGAGAAGACCCTGTAATTATAATTTTTCTCGTAAACTTTAATTGAATCTCATGTATAACTGGAAGGTAAATCTTTAAGCAGTACAACAAACCATTTTCTTTTCGCTACTGTTTTCAATTTCTACTTGCAAAATTCGCATTCAACCCCGGCAATTAAACTTTGTTAATGATACAACATTATATATGAATTACTAACTAGGTTATTATTGGTACAACAAAAATACAAATCTCACTTTGAAATGTTTAATACCTAAAACCGTTAATAACTTGAAGAACGTATATAGGTTTTGTGTGTCGCTAGGTAGATCAGACGACGAGACGAGAGAAATGTGTCCTTCACAAGGTCACATAAATATACATATTACCTATGTGTATACTGTACTGTTGACTGTAAGTTAGATATGTGGAGTGGACATACGTACACCTGTGTACATACCAATCATCGTGGTTGAGCCTATAATTAATTTTGAAAAATCCCTTACTGACCTAATTTCTTTGTTTCAAAAAAGGCGTCAAGAGAAACGTCCCAAATGCGAAGAATGTATGAGTCGTTGGGTGATTAAATGGGTTTAAGTCAAGTCTTACGTTTATCACAATCCCATCATCATCAAGATTATTTTAACTATCATTACTCTTATTTTTTATCTTATCTGCTAATGGTCATCTTTTGCATTTCTTAATGACATGACAATCTTTTACACCTACGAAAAGTACAAAGGTGGGCCTATATACAATATTATATGAATATGTGCACGTATATATAAACGTGGCTGATATTACGCAATGGAAATATATAGTTTTTTTGTGAGAAGAAAGTGCAGGGTGCACGACACGACGAATGCATTATTGAAATGCGAAGATTATTAAATTAACTTGAGGTAATACCTATTTTTCACCGGCATTTCGTGTTTATTTTTCAAGGAACTCGTTCCCAGTCAGACATACATTTGAATATTTTAAACTTGTGCACATGAATTTTTATGACACGCATGAATTTGTTGTCATTAAATTTTTTGTTCTTCGCAGTTGAAGAAGAAGAAGAAGACACTGTTATGGGATGAACAGAGTTTTGTAGGTGCTGATAACATTGAACACTGCTCAGACATGCATGACACATCTTTTGGTTACGCGCGTTAGATTCTCGTTATCATCATCATAATCACTTGATCTGATCGTTCGACTTGACTTTCAGTTTCAATATTCAATTCACGAAAGGCGCAGGTTAAAGAGGGGTTGATATGTTGACAGGTGCAGACAGGTGTATAGTGTTTATATAGGCGTCTCTATAGATACCAGATACCTATTTACTCTTTATTAGCGTGACACGAAAGGTTATTACGAAATAAACACTGATTAAGTCCTAGTCATGGTGATAACGATGACAATTATGGTGTCTTATCATGTTGTCATCAATGAATGCCGACTGATGTGCAAGAAAAAAAAACAGATCAACTGGAAAAATTGTTAGATTGCGCAACACCCGCAGCACCTGACTTTTTTTCTGCTTTGTGAAACGACAACACAACAAAGCACACAAGACACAATCAAAAAAAACAGATCAACTGGAAAAATTGTTAGATTGCGCAACACCCGCAGCACCTGACTTTTTTTCTGCTTTGTGAAACGACAACACAACAAAGCACACACAAGACACAATCATCAGCAGAAAAAAAATAATTTAAAAAACGCTTGAGCTTCTTATAAATTCAACGTAGTATAATATTCTATCCTTCGTTTCAAATTCAAAGGACGCGCCACAAATATTGCACTATACAAACTACGTGTTGTACATGTTGAAAAAATGCAGGCGGCAAAACACTCAAATATTTGAATTCATGAATGAAAAATCAATTAAATGAAAAGAAAATGACAGCAGAAAACAAGGCAGAAAAATGTGTAGATAGTTGTGTTGGGAATTACAATTACAATGTTTGGTGATTTATTTTATTTATCCACTTTGTTTAGTTTGCTTGCGTATGTCACCTGTCAATCATCTTCTCCTCAGTCAAGTATATAGCTGCAGATGCTAAAATCATTTTAATTTGTGTAATAACATCATCATAGGTACATGTGTATATGTAGATCTACAAGGAATGCTAATGATAATTGCTTTTTTCTTATTCTTGGACGCCTTAGCTACCTTACACAAGTTAGACTTGTGTGTGTGTTGTGGATGGATGTATCTCCAACCAATTCATTTTTTTTCATTTCATACGACAAAGGCTCTCCCATTAATAGAGTGAGCTTTATCATATATTTTTTTGTTGTTGTGAAGATGACCGTCAACAGAGGAATAGGTATAATGATAATAAATATAGTTTTTATGAAGATGAGCACTGCCAGTGGCATTGTACTCTTCTTCTCCTTTTTTTTTGAGTGAACTTGTTTCCAATCATGATCATCAGTGTCATCTTCTTCTTCGTAGTCACCACTACCATCACCATCATCTCTCTTTAAAAGTAGATGGTCACTCACAAACTGTTTTTTATATAGTGTTGTTCCCATATTATAATGTTGCGTCATTGGGCCTTCGGCAAGGTAAAAAAAAAGAAGTGGAATGCGTAAGGAAAAATACCACAATAAAATAATGCATGATAGGAGTACATATAAACTTGTTCATCTTATAGCACAGGGGAGAATTTTTTAGGGACTCATACAAATTTTTTTTAACGGTAAATTATGAATATATAAAGTATGCTGCCATCATTATTATTATTATGATGATTCAAATAATCTTTCTTTAAAAACATTTTTTTAACACGAAAAAAGTGATTAGAGAATTTGAAAAGGGTATTCAAATGTCTGGATTTTTTAAGATGAATGTTGATGGTTATAACCTATTTTAGAATATACTTATAGAAAAAAGTCTTTAACAGATCCCTCTTTTAGTCAAATAGGCTCACGCATATTTTCTGTTTCTTATTTTCTGAAAGAAAAGATTACCATTTTTTGAATGGGCACATGAAAAAGCTTAAATTTATTTTTGGCGTTTTCCCATTTTACCTCCTGCACACTATACTGCTGCTGTACATTGCATCAAAGTAGAAAAACATGAAGGGATCTTTGCTCCTTGAAGGGATTTGCATTTTATTTGGTTTGACATTGATATTATTAGCCAATATTTTTAAGTCAGCTTAAGTTTTTTATTTAAAATAAAAAAGTTTTCTCTCTTTGGCTTTTTGTTACCTTCAATGGCTGATGATAATATTATAATTTGTCGGCTTTTATGGAGAATAAAGAGATGATGAGCAAGAAAAGTGGAGAGTTATGTTATTATAAAACTTGGATAACATACATAACGCACACACACGAGTGCGTACACAATATTTCACACAAATTCACAGTCATGCTCACAAGTCGTTGTACCTGAGTTACTTTTTTAGTATGCAAATGGAGTGTAAATGCATGCATAATTACATGGTGCTTTATGTGCAGTGTAAAATGGTAGGTTAACTGACACGTCTCCTTATTACTCTCCGCTCGCCAAACATTTGTAACTTCTCGGCTTAGTAAAGTCAAAAAGAAACTTTCTTACTAAAGGGACCATTCAAATAATACGCAACCCAGTTTGTTACCATATTATGATATGTCGTGCAGTTTTAAGACAAGGGCTAAATCAACGTACATAAAAATCACTATGATTATGTGCGTGGGGAACACTTGGGGAACACAGTCCCTTTTTTAATGTATATTAGCTAAAAAGTTATATTCTCACTTTAGCTAAATTCAAACTCACAAATTAATTGGTGTATTCTGAATAACCCATACGTCAACCATAACGTCACATTGGTTTATGTAAAGGGTGAAGATAAGCATTTTGTGGCGTTACATTCTATATGAATGACTCCTAATGATTCAAATGCTATTATTACGTTTTCTTAAGATTTGATTTTAACTGTGGGCTTTGCTATGATGTGGTGTGGAGTGTGGGTCATCATCATTTCGTGTTAATAATGATGACTGCGGTATATTGACAAATAAAATCATACAAAATTAACATCATCATTCATCATTATTTATTTTTTAAAGGAGTTTTTATTAGTTTTAAAGCTAGTCACCATCATCATTTTTATAGTCATTAGACATTACGGTTATTATTATTGCTTGTGTTAACAGGTAGTAAAAATGATGCAATAAGAAGGAGTGCACGGGACATTTTTTTCAGGGTTTTTCATACAACATCTTATCTGATGATGATGGCATACACACCATTCACATTTGAAGAGTACACTACTTTGACTACGTTTAAGTTTAAATAAGGTCTTGTCGTTATACGTTCTAAAAAGTGGATCTGTTGACGTGATGCCCTTTGGCTGAAGATGCTGATATTTAAATGGTTTTGTTTTTCCATTTCACGCATTACATTATTATATGCAGTGATAAATAATAGTGTAATCGATGAGGAGAACGATTATGATGATGAGCAACAAGGCCATAATATAAGGGTAATGATAACTACGCTGGTGATGAGAAGGAGAAGATATAGTATCGATTGGAAATTATGATTAGTTCGGATTAGCATTTTAAATTGAGTGTGTTTATTGGAATTGTTAAGAGTCTTTTTTTAAATGCTTAAAAAAAATCTTATGACAGCAGCGGCTCTTTTGTATAAAGTACTTATCTTTAACAACATACATGGGCTCATTACAATTTTAATCAAATATAACAAGCTCAATAGTAACAAAGGGCTGAATAATATTCAGTGAATACGATGAACACTGATCATATAGGAAAATTGCCAGTGGTACCTACATCGATTACCTGATGATGATGATGATAGTTGTGGTGGTGGTGGTGTTTTGATTTTTATTACAAAATAAAATATTCATATTTTTTATTTGCAAGGTGAAACCCATCTGCAAAGATTCGAGAATAGACGAGGACTGTCTGTTGCATTTATTTTATTTTATTAGATATTAAGAAAACTTAAACGTTCACTTTATCTGGATGCCATTTATTTAGCTGCTTTAAAATTCTTAAATAAAAATAAATGCTTGTAATAATGGTAGGCAAATCTCTTAGAACCTTTTAGAGTCGGATGATGATGGACATGATAAATATGGAGTATGCGTGTTACCACATACAAACTACATAATATAATGTATTTGTTGTCCAACCAAATTTTCACGCATTATTGTGCAAATTTTTCCCCCTTTCTTCTCATTGAAAATCTTATTTTTTTTGCTGCTACTGTCCATCCATTCTGCTCCCATCTCATTAAGCACACGACTGACATGTAATTAGTGATTAGTGTCAAAAATGATAAAACACAGAAAGCTCACCGCTACCACCACCACCAACGGTGATGTATCCTCTCATATCTTAGTCATGTAAGTGTCTGTACCAATTTTTTAAAGCATTGTTTACACATGTTAGTGTAACATTCAATTCAATTGTTTGCCAAAAAAAATATTTATTTTTTTGCCACCTTTTAAGAATTTATGTTGTTATGATAGTTGTTGTTGGCGTGGTGTGGTGGTGCGCAGTTTCGTTTTACAGCTATTTTGATGTCCGGTTTCATTTTCTCCAACTAAAATGAAAATGAAATAAAATTGCTAACAATTAAAAAAAAAAGATTTAGCCATAGCTTCTCTCTTTTTCAATTTTATTATGACTTTGTTGTGTTATGTATACAGGCATCAAGATTGAAACTCAGATTATTAGTGCATTATTTCCCTTAGTAAAAAGAAGCGTTCTCTACACAGCCAGCTAACATCACGACTTAAACATTGTCACTTAAACTTGCGTGGCAATTAGACATGCCATGAGAGATCATTTTTTTTAAAGATAAATAATAGTCTACAGCCAAAAATTGTAGTAGCAGAGAGAAGTCTACATAAATGTTTAGCACGGAGGTGCGAACTGAACTGGGAAGGTGCATTGGTTTCAGTACTGATGAAACTTTTTCGTAATTAATTACCATATCATGCTGCATCTCTACCTATTTATCATATTTTTTTTTGTGGGCTGATGCAAGTGAAACTGCATTTTTCACATATATGTGATTTCCTTCGTCTCGATTGTCATGAAAAAAATAAATTAATTCTGAAAAAATAGTTGTTGGCTAGGTGACGCGGTTGTATCATTATTTCATAACAAAAAAAAGACAAAAGATGAGCAAAAATGTAAATGAAAAGTCTTCATTGAAGACAGGTGAATATTATACAGAGATATGATGCCAACACATTGTTGTTGCTAGTGTGATTACTGAATGTGATTACCGATGAAATTTAATGGATTCTTTTTAAAGAAAAGACGATATAAGGATTTTCATAAGATCATCATCATGAGCATTTCTTCGTGTGAAGGAAGAATAAATAAAAAAAAAATAAGACAGTAGGTTAATGAACGCCAAAGCAAATGATGCATTAAAGGAGATATTATACCACATGTTGTAATGAAAAGGTGCATTATAATGTCATATTATTTAGTTATCATATTTTTTCTATGGCTTATAATCATAAAGAGCAGTAAGGGGCCGGTACACGTACGTTTTGAAATTTTTGTCCGGTCCTCTGAAAAGCTACTATGCTGCTGATGCTAATGATGATGTCATCGTCTCATTCATTTTATTATTAAAAGTTGACTCGTGTCTTAAGAAATACATTTTTTTTCTCTTTTTTTTAATATTCTAATTTTTCTTATTTATTTATGCTGCTGCCTATTCATTTGTGGTAATCCTCTTGACAGCTCAAAAATACATTCATATCTGCTCTGGCAACAGTGCGGCATCATCTTCTCTTTCTGGTTATGTCATAATAATCACTGTGCATAATAATAGCAAACAATAAGACACACTCACTCGCATCTTCACAGCTTAGCAAAAATGATAAGATGATGATGATGATGATAAGGAAAGGGTTATTCATTTTTTTGGACGCCTTCTTGCTGATAAATAGAAATGTAATGATAATTATCCAAAATGCATTAATGTTATTACCACTGTTGCAGTAGCCTATTGTACAAATACGCAATACATTATTTATATTATGTGATGCTTCCTTGCAAATCTTTTACATTTCAAGTGTGATTATGATTACTATTGAAAGTGCAAACCATTCAATTTATAATATTTGCTGTGCATTAAAGTTATGTAGTAAAAAATTTACGAGCAAAAACTATTATGATAGAAGATGGCGGTGAAGCAACAAAACAATGTATACAAGTCAACCAGTCAATTTAATATTTGGTCATTCAGTCCGTCATGTCAAATTCCTCTTACAACTCAACAGTCATATTTTCCATTTTTTTTTTGCAATCAAAATTTGCGTATGTTGTGTGTAATATTATTATAATATAATGTACGCATAACTGATAATAATAAAGGTAATAATCATGAGCATTAAAATAGCGGAATCTTTATAACAACAACAAGCCCGACGATAATTTAGCACCTATTCTAGTTAGATGAGACACTTTTATTACCTACTCAACAATCAGCAAGCAAACAATGCCCAACAAAATAACTATTTGGCTACCATTTGCTTTTTTTTCTTCTACTGTTTCAAATTTCAATATTCTGCCCGTCCATCATTCAAATATTTGCACATACATACTACTGGCACGTAGCAGTAATAATTTCCACGACACCTTTACACACACATGCTTCTGTGATGCTGTTAATACACAACTGGATTTTCTCCTTTTTTAGAATTAAAAATAATCAAATTTGCAAATTTTCACAAACAAAGCAAATGTTTGAGCTTCTAAATAAATGTTATTTTTAAGCAATTGAATACATGTTCAATTTAATGCTTATGCCTTGTTATCTTTTTAAAAATATGTTTGAATAATTGAATAGAAGATGAACACACATAGTTGCTATTGGTATTCAAAATTCAGTTGGAGACTTTGCTCGAAATAATGAATAGGTAGCTCATTTACTGCAGTTTTGCAGTTTAACAAGGTCAAACAGAGATTTTTGAGTAGGTAAAGTCGAGACGTATGACGTTTTCATAAAGTTGGTGTAGGAGCGTGAGTGTAATATATAATGAATCTCACGGCAATTGAATGTGTGTGTGGTGGTGCGTTGTCTTGTTGAGAAGAGGAGGAGGATGTAAAAATGGTAGTGAATGCTGATGAGAGGAGGCGGATATTTTTTGTTGTGAGGTGATGACATACAAGGCAATAGGCATAATATGCAAAGGCCATTAGGTCAATGCATGTATAAATGTGCGCGGCGCCCACCACACATTTCTCCACATTGTCCAACAAAAGTTGAATGCACACAAAAAGATGACATGTTACTGTCTTCACCTGCTAATGTTTTTGTGTGTAATAAAATCTCAAATTTAAGTGGAAAAATACTAATACAATGGTCATAGTTGTTATTTTGCCACCATTTGTAATAGTGACGGATTTATTTGTACGATTATGAAAATCGCAGGCATTCAGCCAGCAGCAAAAATTACTTAACCGAAAATATAAAAATTATGATCATGATCACTATACAGTATAAAATAATGATAATCTTCAAATACACTTAATAGTGAGTTATCATGTTCATTGATTATCGTTGATATAATGAATAGCTGTGTAATGAATACACAGTGTGTATAATATCACCATCATCGAGATGTGTTATTGTGGTTGCCATGCATATTATTTGGCTCTACTCAAATACCTACGCAGAAAATTAAAATGCAATGTCTCAACGATTAAATTACAGAAATAACTAGAATTTCCAAATTCCACGAAATTTTTTATTCTGATCACACGATTTTTTTTTTGTGAAAATAGGTATTGAAAATGTAAAAGTAAAATGTTGAAGATGAGCATGAGCAAATAACAACAAGAAATAATAGATTTTAAAGACAGCCTTGCAAAAAGAGTAATTGTATCTATCTATCAATTTCATTGATGAGTCATTAATTTTTTTTAAAGTACGCAAATATATGCAAACTGCATCATCATCAATAAAAAGGGATGCGGTAACAATTGGAATTAATTGATGTGAAATATATGACTTTGGTGATTGTGAGGACAAACACATATAGAAAAAGTGCTCATCGTTCATTCCAAAGAATAGGACGTAGAATCCGTCTGCTGCTGACTTCGACAAGAGCAGAAAAGTGTGCCTTTAGGTACTCTGCTGCCGCCGTTGTTCACTCCACTGAGTGGAGTAACAGGGCGGAAACGAAGAGGAGGATAGTCACGACTCACGACTTTAAAATCTAATTGATTTGATATATTAAATGTTATATAAGCTTGAGAGTAAGAAATATACTGTGTAATGCGTGGCAGTAATATGAGTGGTGAATAAAATGCCTTGGAGGTAGTGAGTGAGAGAGGGAGAATGAGTGAAGGCTGCCACCATCAAAAAAAGATTAATTGCGACAAGTCAAGTTTGTGCAAGTCAACTAAAAAAATAATAATTTGGTTCTCATTTTTTTTGTAGGGTGAAGCTCAGTACCCTGAGCCACCAAAGACCCCTCGCCCACCACCATCACCCCCACGTCAAACTCAAACTACCAGAAATCCTTATGAAAGTGAAAGAGACATTGACTCTCAAGCTTATATAACATTTAATATATCAAATCAATTAGATTTTAAAGTCGTGAGTCGTGACTATCCTCCTCTTCGTTTCCGCCCTGTTACTCCACTCAGTGG